>CM062817.1:1038378176-1038652957 GCA_031772625.1 Pinus tabuliformis | reverse complement strand
CCGTTGAGACTTCCTCCTGATACAAAAAACTCGTGCCAAGTCCTTCGTTGGTTGAAAATACAGCTGGCCGCTCAAGTGGTCAGCTTGAAGCGTCAGTCATTGAAAATGAACCTACTGAATCCAGACCAGACGAAAGTCTAAAGGTCGATACGGCAGTTGACCCGGTTCTTCCTTCAGAGGTTTCATCCTCAAATGACACCGTCACTGAAGATTTCATCTTCAAATGACACCCTCACTGAAGAGAATAAGGATGACACCATCCAGATTCTTTTCATCAACACAGATTCTGATGAGCATCAGGGCAATGCGCCCATTCCTTTATCGCAGGAAGGAACATCGTCAGGGTCATATCCGGCCGTGTATTCGGTCCCACCACCAAGCAACCTGGTTGTGTCCTTTGATTGGAACCAACTAGGCAGACCCCGGTTGCCAGCCAGTATACCATTCAGAATCATAGTCCAAATTTATAGAATGGTGATGGCTGGAACTATCATTGATGAAGGGGCATCTGTGAGTATCCTTTCCTCTATTGCTTGAAAGCACTGGGTTCCCCGACGCTTTTGCCTGAGATAAGAAATCTCTCGGTTTTTGATAAAGGAACCAGTCGACCATTAGGGATCCTCCCCAATGTACCTGTTACATTGAAAGGGAAGACCGTTCAAATGAACGTGATGGTCGTTCAAGGACCCTTGGATTATAACCTACTCCTTGGACGAGACTATATATATTACATGGGAACTATAGTCTCCTCACTCTTTAGAGTAATGCGTTTTCCACACGAAGGAAGAATGGTCAAGCTCGTAGACCAACTTTCATTTCCGGGATCACGCATCACAAATAGTCATATACCAACCCTCAAGGTCTATTCACTCAAGAAATGTCTCCACCCCCAGTCCTCCTTCCTGATGAGCGCGAGTGATTCGGAAAGATGGGACTGGAACCCAGGGGGCATGCATCCTGGTCTGCTTCGGGCAGAGGAAACCCTGGGTATAAGGTAGAATTTCCGCGAAAGAATATGACTAGTCCGTACCCCGTCCGTGGATGGAAGAGGGGTTGTTCTAGAATAGGATTCTTTTGTTAAGGTTACTTGTTTGACAACAGTCATTCACCATTGTCTACTTCGGTAGACAGTGCCGAGGAAATGTTTTCGTTTGATGGTGTTAACAAAACAATCTTTGGGTAACCAGAAAGAGGCAAGCCTCCCTCAATAACACCAATGTTTTGTCTTTGAGTAGTGTTCTTCTCTTGTCGCAAGTAGCTGCTCTCTTGTCGCAAGTAGCTGTTCTCTTGCGATCTTGCAAAAGATCTGTTAAAAGTTGGGCTGACGGGAAGACAAGTACCGCATAAGACCCGTTAAAAATAACGAGAAGACAAGTATCGTTAACATTAGATTAGCAAGACGACAAGTAGCTGTGAACACCCAAAGAAAAGCAGAGGTGAGGGAGAGGAGGGGCAGCCTTGAAATTGTATTTTATACCTGGGGGCATGCAAACCTTTTGGAGTGCAAGCAAAGAGCGGTTATTTATCTGTTTTTTGGATTAGTCGTTTCTGAACTTGCATAAAGAAAGGATATGGAGTAAAGCTTAGTGAAGATGAAACTCCTTAAAAAATAGAGATCTCACAGGGGACATTTCTTATCTTATGACTGGTATATCGAGCAGTTTTACCGCGGAATTTATGCTCGTTAAAAAATAGAAAAGTGAGATCCGAGCAGTTTTAGCACATAGTTCATGCTCGTTAAAAAATAAACATAAGATCGAGCAGTTTTACCGTGGAATTTATGCTCGTTAAAAATAGAAAAGCGTGACCAAGAGTTTCCTCCAGAGTTTAGCTCATTAAAAAATGAACCTATTTCGGTAAATAACCATTGTGATCGTAAATTTATTAGCCATAAAAAGCCTTGGTCGTGTTTGCACCTGCCACCTCCATTCCATTTGGCCGATCGTTCACCCCCATATGATTGTTTACCCATTTTGAGGAACAGCTGCGAAGAGTGATTTCACCTAGCCATCCTTGTGACACTGCCGTGATTGGAAAATTCCAACCTGTACCTGGAATCTGCTGCTATCCCTGTTTATCACTCGTTCCTCAAAAGACGAGTCTTCTTTGAGCTCTTTTCAACTGACTCGTAAAATATGAAAAGTTTGCCGAGTTTTGGCCTTCCAGCTCGTTAAAGTGACCGGAAGAGCTATCCCTCCTCTAGATTTTAATCTTTTTGGACCTGAGGGATTATTACACAAAAAGGTCGAGCGCTTGTTTTATTCGGCTCGTTAAAATTATCGAAAACTCATCCCTTCTGTATTGTTTTACACTTTTTCGGACTTAAGGGATTAGATGACGAAAAAGGAATTTTGGAGTTAACTTTCTGTACCTTTTCAGACTCTCTAAAAATGAAAAGGACCGAGTTTTCTTTGTCGTTAGACTCGTTAAAATGATTAAAAAGCGACAAACTTGTCTTTAGACGAGAACGAGTTTCCCTATCGCTAGGCTCGTTAAAACATAGCGATGGGCTTGCCCGAAGGGTAGGTTATAGAACAAGCATATGTTATCCTCCTCAAGCTTGACAAAAATAAAGAGGTACTGGTCAGAAATGACTGGGGAAAAATTGGGAGAACCTCAAAGCTTTAATGGTAGCAAGTCGCTCTTGAACATGACACTTTTCCTCCGTATCACATCGGGTTTTTTATTTTCATTCACCGGTCTCATCACCATGGTCCTCGCCAAACCATCCACATTTGGGGTAATGCTACCGATCCATCGTATCAGTGTCGTTATATGTTCAAGAGATGTTGTTCAGAAAGAGTCAACCGTGTCCCATCCACTGCCATACATCATCCTTCATCCACCCATGATCGCCGCCCTGAATCATATTTCACAGATTGTTTTCACCTCCACTAAAATCATTAGCTCCGTTCCGTGTCACTGATGTGGGATTCATTAAGGCCCTCCTTTGACGGATCGCTTCTTGTCGACTTCAGCTCATTATCCAAGAAGTTGATCTAGGAACAACCCCCTCAGTACTTTGGAGCTTGCATGCCTCAATGGCAAGTTTCTCACTTCCGGCGACAGGTATACATCAATGACCTTCGACCATAAGATTTTGCGTGGTGTTCGACGCCAAGTCCTTTATTCACACCACGTGAATTGTACTACAGTACCTTGAGGGTCATTATCATTATCGGTGATTCCTCTCGCGCTTGTTAACGGTTTACATCATTGACTGGTAATCAAGCGATGTCTTTCCATGTTCGACTTCAGCGCAATTCTCACATGGATCGACTTGTACTTAGAGTGAAGATCGAACGAGTTTGAAGACCCCGGATCTAGTTTCATCCATCCAGGCTGCGATATATATCCAGGAAACATAAAGACATTTGACATGTACATCATTGCAGCAGATGATCATCCTACTCAAAGGATGATAATTTCAGCAGAGAATTATCAGTCTACCATCACGATCGTCTGTTCTATGTACTAAAATGAATTTATAAAGCTGAGCATGGGAATGCCCGCCTCAGCTAGATCATGAAAGCAGAATGAAAAATAATGTATTGTATTGTATTTTATTACAGGTCACCTCTCAGCGATTGAAGGAACTTCGGATCCTCCTAATAAAGCATTTCACCCGATAAACGACCTCATACTTTAGGGGGCAACTGTTATAGACATTTTTGTGCCTTACAGCATGAAGCATGAAATGTCAATAATATAAGGGATCCAAAGTCCCTAAACATGTTGTTCCTACCCCTAGAGGAACAAGGTCAACAAACCACAACACTGAATATCAGTTCTCCACCTGAAAACACTAAAAAACAAGCTAATTCTGGATCATGTCAACTGCTCCACTGAGCATCTGCGCTGAATGTCAACTGCTCCACTCGGTACCTGCGCTGAATGTCAACTGCAATGAAGGCTACCTGCGCTGGGCGAGTTTGGCCAAGTGGCACAGTCATTCGTCAAGGTGTCAATGCCCAGGAAGCTTCCAAAATGACACTTGGATCAGAGAATTCGCCTAGTGATGAGTAAGAGGGTCTAGATCTCCAAGTGGAAGCAAGAACCTCCAAGTGGACTCAAGAACTGAAGAATAACTGAAGTGGGAGAGGACACTAGTCAGCTCCATGCCAAGCTCAAGCTGACTCATCCTTTCTCCAAAAATCCTATATATAGAGCTCTCTCATGAGGTCTAAGGAGGCTGGAATCTTGTGAATGTAAGTAAGTGCTGTTGGTTTGAGTATAGAACTATTGGGTGATTTACTTGAAGGAGGTGAAGAGGAGATTTCTTTCTGCCGGGAGGTGATGCTGGATTGGGCCTTTTATGGTTGTATTACTTCCTGAACTTTACTTCTTCCATTAATAAAGCATTTGAGGTTCTTCTATATGCATGTGTCTCAATGGTGTATTGTTATGCTTGTGTATTTGATTTATTCTAATCCTTGAATCAATTATGAATGTATGCTTCTTGTAGTTTCCCTCTCTTGCCATTTTGCAGGATCTTGGTGTAGCTGGGCCAGTGAAAGAGCAAGGAGCTGGGAGCAAGCAGCAAAGAGAGAAGATTGGATCAATCATTAGCGGAAGACAACGGTTAGTGGATCTCTTTCTCCTCTCTCTTACATCTCATAAAGAAGTAATCTCGAATAGCTTTGCTTTGATTTTTGCTGAGGTACTATCACCCTTAGAGTGGGATAGGGTCATTCCGTATTGGATACTTTTCCCAACAACACGGACCCCTATCATAAACAGTCCTGTCGTTACCCTGTCGTGGGAGTACACCTGTTTCTTGCAACGGTCAGATTTCAAGCCTCGGCGCAAGGCTATTAACTATCTTTAGTGACGGTTGGTCTGCATACATTGCTTCCCAGCGATGTCAGTGCTAAAGCTTAGTTAACGACCAGTGACGATCCAGATTAGGCGAATTTTTTCCAATAGTAAGCCTTCTGGATGTCTCTAGACCTGGTTGTTGGGTTAGTTTGGGTCGCCTTTCCCGCTCTGGGATGGTAGTTCCGTCTTTTGTGCTGCTTGCCCTGAGGATAAGCTCCCTCTCCCTCATTTCATGGAGACTCCTTCTCCTATAAAATCACTCACCATTGTTATGATCTGCTAGTTCTTTTGGTTGTACAGTGCTGCTGTTGCTTTTGAGTTTGGTAGATAGTTTTTGTGTGATTGTGACAAGTGTGGGATTGCTACATAGTTTGTAAGAAGGTGTGGAGTGCCCTCAACATTGTGTTAAAGCTTGTGAATGAGAGAGAGATATATTGTTGTTTGGGAGACCCATCTTTAAGAGTGAATGCTTGAAGAAACATACTGGCTGGACCCTCCAGGAAGGTTTGCGACGTCAAGACTTGGTTGTAAGCTTTGCTCTTGATTTATCATTAATACAATCAATGATTATTTCCTATGTCTTGTATGTAACTTACTTGACAGCTCATGAATTCTTGACTTTGTGAGTAAATAAATCATTGTTGTTTCTCAGTTACATGCTCTGTTGTTTTCTTGTGGTGTTTCAGGTTAATTTCTCATTAAGGAGAAGGAAACAGAAGCTGGAGCAATGCAACAGAACTTCCTCAACCACCATTTTGAGGTAGGCCTCCAACGATGACTATTTAAGGGAATTAATTGTTGTTTTGTCTTTGCTGTGACTAGACCCACTCTAGGGCTAGAGGGGTTTCCTCTGTCCACAGAGGGAACACTTTCCTATTTCACAAGCGTAGTTGGTTGAAAAATTGGGATTGGAGGTTCAAGATCATCCTAGCTCATATCTATTAGTATGGGTAAATAAGGACGTGAAAATCAAGGTAACAAACCAATGTAAAATCAAATTTTCTATAAGTGTTAATTTTATTGATGAAATATACTTAGATGTAGTTCCACTTAATGTATGTGGAGTGGTGTCTGGGAGTCCTTATATGTACATGCAAGATACAATATTCATGTGGAGAGCCAACCAATACTGCCTCATCAAGGATGGAAAATACTTCACCTCCATGTGCACAACGACAAGTTTAAAATTTCATTAGTAAATGCCAACCAAGCCAAGAAACTTATTAATTCTAGTAAGAAGTATATTTTACTATTTTTAAGAGAAATTGTTCCATATAAGAGTCAGTTAGAGAAAATCATTGGAAGGGTGTACTAAGGAACAAAGAAAACAAATGGGTGTTGCAACAAACATACAAGACGATTATTCTAGGAGCCTAAAGGTCGATGACACAAGAGGGAAGTAAAACATGAGATCCAAATATTTCCAGACTCTCCATTTCCAAACAATGGGATATTAAGTGGTATGTAATACGGAAAAATGAGGTGAAGGAGAAATTGTAGCAATTTTTGTAGCAAGGTGTTATTCGACCAAGTACCTCACCATGTGGGTAACCCATCATAATTGTGCCTAAGAAAGATGGGACTTGGTGAATGTGCATTGATTATAGCACATTGAAGGTTAAGATCAAGAATAGTTACCCCCTAGCAAGGATAGATAATATGATGGATCAATTGAAACAAGCAAAATACTTCACCAAGCTAGACTTAAAGTCAAGGTCTCATCGGGTTCAAGTCAAATAAGAAGATATCTAGAAGACCGCCTTCAAAAGTAGACATTGTTTAAATGAGTGGTTAGTCATGCTATTTGGTTCATGCAATGCACTAGCTATATTGATGAGGTTAAAGAATTATATACTAGCCTCTTCTTTATATTTATTTGTTATTATTTATTTGGATTCTATACTAGTATGTAGTGCTACCTGAGAGGAGAACATCTCACATTTAATGTAGGGGATAGAGATATTGAATAAGAACCAACTACTAGAAAATCTTAAGAAATGTGAGTTTGCATAATAGTATTTGGTGTAATTAGGATTTGTGATTGGTGGAGGAGAGTTGAAGACAAATATTGCCAAGATGGATACCACCATGAAGTTTCTAGTGCCTACTAATGTTTCTAAGGCTAAGAGTTTTGTTGGGGTAGCAAAATACTCAAGGATATTCATAGCCTCATTTTCAATAGTAACTACACTACTCCATTCTATAAAAACGAATGGTAAGAGTTTCCAGTGGGTAAAGGGTCACCAAAAGGCCTTTGAGGAGTCAAAGAATAAATTTAGTTAAGCACAAGTTCTAACATTATTGAACTTGCAACAACCCTTTGAACTGTAGACATATGCGAGTGGGTATCCTATGGGAGTGGTGTTGATGCAGGGAGGAAGGTCTTATGATACCATTATGAAGTATTTCATGGGGTAGATTGCAACTAGCCTAACCATTACAAGAGCTTTATGCCCTGGTACAAGATATCAAAATTCGGAAGCACTATTTGATAGGAAAGGAGTCAGTAATCGACAAAGATCACCAACCAGTACAATATCTGCAGGCCTAGAATAAGTTACAATAGACCAGGCATTACAAGTGGATGGGATTCTATAATAATTTCATTTAGTGATCAAGTACAAAAAGGGTAGCAGAAATAAGTTGGCTGACATGCTTTCAAGGCCACCCACATCAAAGGTCATATCTTTTAGAACTCTAATGCGTTGGAAAATGTAACTAGGTTTGGTCTTCATAATGATCTTTGTACTTATGTATTTGTATATTTCATGTAAAAACAAAAATAAGAAAAGTGAATTTTATTTTTCAAGTATGGATTTCATGCTTAAGCCAAATTATTATTTTATTTAAGCATGTTCTTCATGCTCATTATTATTTGTATTGGTCAAAGTTAAAGGCTTATTTATATCCTCTAAAATGAATTTTCAAATATGTAATTTGGGTTAAAATTTCCTCTAGATGTCAAGTCAGCCCTACCCCAGAAGACATGTCTATTCAAAAACCCTATGGACAATATAAATAGAGGGTGAATTGAGCTCATTTGGAAGCAAGAATTTTAGTTGATTTGTTTTGAAATATCACAGAGAAGGATAGTGAAGGAAGGAGGGTCGAAGTCTAAATTTGAGAAGTAAATAAGGGTTTTTCTAGTGCTCGGATTTGTGGAAGTTATGCCTTGGCACATATCTTGTTGAAGGTTTGTTATTGATGTTGTAAATGTTGCTGGTCACTTGTTGTTGACGATTTTTTTGTGTGGAAGGAGGGCTTAACTTGGCATCTATAGGGTTGGAGTCTTTCTATGGTCATGGGTCTTGGATATTTCACTTTGATCTGATTCTATAAAATAATTTTTTCTTATGTTTTCCCCCTTGTGGGGTTTTCACCTTGACTTGGAGCCTATATTATGTGTTCTTTGTTTCTAGTGATCTTCATGTTTTGTACGTTTGGTAATTGTTTTATGAAAACAACATAATAAATATTAATATGAAGCCAATGAAATCCACAAGAAATTATCAAATATGAGAAATCTACTCTAAATACAAGCCTACAAAGTTCTCAACATGGTATCAGAGCTAAGGTTTAAAGAAGGAGACCTAAATATCACTCTGTTGGAATTTGGATCAAAGTATCATGCATCCTATGGATTGACTCAAATTTGTTCTATGGCAAGGTTTGTTTATGTTCTTGGGCTCACATTACTGTAATGTATGGATCAAAGATAATCTTAGTATGGTGGCACACATTTAAGGCTCAAAACTTTTTATATGTAACTGTAGATCTCCTTCCTGAGGATCAATTCATATACCCTAAGGCTCACATTCCATGTTCTAGTTCGAAATTCAATATGGTTATGTAGAATCACATCTTTTTAATATGATTGAAATTCAGTGACACGCATTATTGTGGTTTAATATACGATGGTTTGGAGAGAGTCACTTTACAATAACTTGGAGGTTTAGATCTATTTTTGTGTGGCTCAACAAAGACTCACATTATAGTGTATCTTGCGTGTATTGACTTCTTAGTGGCTCGCAATATGTTTCAAAGATTTACATTTGAGGATTGATTCCCTTGGAATTTCATTTCTATGGCATCACTTTACATAATTTTGGCATCACATTATGTTCACACAATGGCTCACACTACTCTTTCAGTGTCTCACACTTCATCATAGTGGCTCACACATCTAATAGTGACTTTCCTCTATTGGATCATATTTCATCTTTGTATTATTTTTTAGAAATTAATGTGTATCTTCAGTACTGCTCATAAAATTTGATAAATCACAAGACTTGAAGCTACTCTACTCATCTGCGAAAGTTAATTCACCATCTCAAACAAGAATCATAGTCATGCAAAAGGAAACATCAAACATGCACATAGATTTATCTAGGGGGCAACAACTGCTCAAAACCCCTTACTATCTATATTGCATTAATCGAAGAATTTGGATGAATACAATATGATTGCTCAAGCTTGAGCACAACTTGCACCTGTATCTTCTATCCTATGCTTGACTAACTGATTCTAGCCAATACTTAGCCAATTTTCAAGCCCTCCAAGCTCCTAATTCCTTGCGTTGTTCCTCTCGAAATTATGCCCCTATTAATTAGAAAATTCCCTCATCTGGATTTCATAATTCCTTTAGGTCAATTCTTTGACTGCATGCACCACTTGTACAACTTGGAATAGTTTACCACTGATACTACACTTCCCTTGAACTCCAATCTCAACTGGGTAACTCGAATTATTTGCATGCATGAGTTAATTTAGGCCAACTGATTAGTGATATGGATGATCACTTAGCTTGGTTGAAGTTCCACTTCCGCAACTTGAACTTCCACTAGTTCCTCCAACAATTAGAACTAGTTTAATTGACCATAACTCAATTTAATTGAATTAAATTGCTACAATTGAAATTAACTCAACTTAGGCTCCTAAAATTTAGGAATCCACTGCACATAACTGAAATTTATGCCCCTAACTCGAATTAAATGAGTTAGACTCCTCTTTTCTAGGAATCAACTCAAGCAAAATTAGCTTCAACTCATTAACTCAAATTGAGTGTTCTTAACTAAGTGACAAGTGCCATATCACCTCAATTAACTCCTCCAAGTTGTTTGCTGATATGGAATTTCGAATTTCCTCAATTTAATAATGTTATGAAACTAGCTCACAAAAGGATAGAAAAGATAGATCAATGCCTTAGAATTCAGCCTCTTCGAGGGGGCAACCTCCTTTACATTACACAAATGAATGATTCTTTGATGATTCAAATGAAAACACCTCCTCTCTATATATAGGAGTCTAAGGAGTCACAATATAACCCAGCCAACCTAACAATAATAATATAAAGGCACAAAAATAACAATAGAGGGATTCTATGGGGCACAGTAATAACAATATGGGCACAATAGGGGCACAAAAATATTAATAAGGGATATAACTACAATAGTAATGGGGTAAAGACTAGTATTATAGGGACCTAACATGCCCCTCTCCTTCAAAAAAGTGTTGTCCTCAATGCTTGAGTAGTTCTGGATGCTTCTGTATAAAATTCTCATCCTCCCATGTGGAATATTCAGCGAAGAAGTTCTTCCACTTGATGAGATACTCCGAAATTGATCGATTTCGTAGCTGTCAAGTTCTTGTTTCTGTGACTACTTCTGGTTCCAACATAATTTTTCCTTCCTCGTCAAGTTCTAGCAATATTGTTTGAACTGGGAGCTTGTCCCCTATAACCTTCTTTAAACATGAAACATGGAAAACCGGGTGCACTTGAAAAGCTGCAGGAAGCTCCAATTTGTATGCCATAGTACCAATCTTTTGCAACACCTTGTACAGACTGTAATACTTTGGTGATAATTTACTATCCTTCTTAGCTTGCTTGAGGGACATTTGTTTATATGGTTGTAGCCGTAGGAATATCCAATCACCTACATCAAAACTTCTTTCGCTGCAATGTTGATCTGTCTGTTGTTTCATTCTATTATGTGCCAACACGAGGTTATCCTTTAAGAGTTGGAGGACATGTTGTTGATGCTCGATGTGATGTTCCACTGCTCGAACCTTAGAATTTTCTCTTAAATATGATGTGATGGATGGTGGCTGATATCCATAAAGTGCCATAAATGGGGTCATTTTTGTTGCTGTATGGAAGGAAGTGTTATACCACCATTCAGCCAGAGGCAACCATTTGACCCATTGTGTCTGCTTATTAGATACAAAGCAATGAAGATATCCTTCCAAACATTTGTTTACTATCTCAGTTTGCCCATCAGATTGAGGATGATAAGATGAGCTATGAGCTAACTGAGTACAGAGACAAGAAAATAATTCTGTCAAAAAAATTCCAGTAAAAATGGGATCTCTGTCACTTACAATAATCTTTGGGTTTCCATGTAGCTTTTGAATTGTTTCCATAAATGCAGTAGAAACTGTACTGGCTTTAAATGGATGTGATAATGCACAAAAGTGTGCATACTTGGTAAGTCTGTCAACTACCACCATGATGACACTCTTTCCCTCAGACTTGGGTAAACCTGTGATAAAATCCATTGAAACCTCCTCCCAACGTTGGCTTGGAATGGATAAAGTTTGTAATAGACCCGAGGTCTTAATTGTTTCAACTTTATTTTGTTGGCAAACCAAACATTCTGCCACAAACTTTTGAATATCCAATTTAAGGCCATCCCTAAAAAATTCCTTCTTAACCCTGTGGTAAGTTTTTAAAAATCCTGAGTGCCCTCCTAAGGGAGAAATGTGCAATTCCATAAGAATCTTTTGTTTGAGTTGGGAATTCTTACAAAGGTATAAGCGATCTTTGTACCATAATGAATCATTTTTCCAGCTAAATGTGTCAGATGTACTGGAATCTTGTTGTAACTTTTGAATAAGTGCCCACACTTCTTCATCATTCTTCCATTCCTCCCTTGCTTTGTTTATCCAATCTCGTTGGATAATAGAAATAGCGCACAACAATGCTTCCACATCCTCATCCTTTCTTGAGAGTGCATCTACCACCACATTTTGCTTCCCCTTTTTGTAGATGATTTCAAAGTCATAACCCAACATCTTTATGACCCTCTTTTGTTGCTCTTCAGAGGATAATCTTTGTTCTAAAAAGTATTTAAGGCTATCATGATCCGTTTTTACCTTGAAGTGTCTTCCCATTAGGTAGGGTCGCCATTTCTTAAGTGCATGTAGTATTGCCAACATTTCCTTCTCATAAATGGCTTTGTGTAAAAACTTTCCCTTGATTGGATGACTTTCAAAAGCAATTGGTCTTTCATCTTGCATTAAAACAGCACCAATTCCATTTCTTGAAGCATCACATTCCATAATAAAGGTTTTTGTGAAGTCCGGTGTAGCTAAGACCGGTGCTTGGCACATTGCCTCTTTAAGATGTTCAAAGGCCTTTTTTGCTTCTGGAGTCCATGAAAATGCATCTTTCTTCAATAATGTTGTTAGAGGTGCTGCTATTCTCCCATAATTTTTAACAAACTTGCGATAATACCCTATCATCCCGAGAAATCCTCGCAGATGCTTTATGGATGTGGGGATTTTCCATTCCTTAATGGATTTAATTATGCTAGGGTCTACCTTAACTCCTTCATGAGATACAATATGACCCAGATATTCCACCTCTTGTACTCCAAAGAAATATTTGGATCTTTTTGCATATAACTGTTTCTCCTCCAATAGTTGTAGCACCCTGTCAACATGTTCAACATGATCCTTCCAAGACTTGTTGTAGATTAGTATATCATCAAAAAATACTAACACAAATTTTCTAAGGAATGGTTTGAAAATGGAATTCATAAAACCTTGAAATGTAGAAGGTGCATTGGTAAGGCCAAAAGGCATGACCAAAAATTCATAATGACCCTCATGAGTTCTAAATGCTATTTTCGGAATGTCTTCAGTCTTCATTTTGATTTGATGATATCCTAAACAAAGATCCAACTTGGTGAAGTAAATTGATCCATGCAATCCATCCAGTAATTAATCAATGACAGGAATGGGAAACTTATCTTTAGTAGTGAGCTTGTTGAGCTCCCTATAATTCGGACACATGCGCCATGATCCATCCTTCTTGTGCACCAATACTACTGGAGCAGAGAAAGAACTTTGACTAGGTTGAATTATACTAGCCTCTAGCATTTCTGCAACCATACGTTCAATTTCACTCTTTTGGGCATAGGGATATCTGTACGGCCTGATGTTTGGAGGAACACTTCCTGGAATCAGATGAATAGCATGATCATGATCACGAATAGGTGGGAGACCTTTGGGAGTCTCAAATACCTTGGAATGATTGTCCAAGACTTTTTGGAGATATGGAGAAATAGATGATTTTGATGTGGAAACATCTAGTGAACATAATTGTACAATTACACCTCTTTGTTCCTTTTTTAGAAGCTTTGTCATACCAATAGAGCTGATTATCTTTCTTGGTTTCCCTGAAATACCCCTCAATTCAACTTCCTTTCCTTCCGCAGAAAATTTGATTAAAAGTTCTTGAAAATTAAAAGCTATTGTACCCAAGGATTGTAGCCATTGGACTCCTAGTACAACATCAACACCTTCCATTGGAATAGAAAGCAATGGCTAGTCAATACATATTCTCCCATGGATAGCTTGATATTATGGCACTTTCCAGAGAAATTTATTGTTCCTCCATTTGCAACCATAACTTGACACTCTGGTGCTGGATATAGGAAGCAATTCAATTCTTTTGCTACCTTACAATGAATAAAACTGTGGGTACTTCCTGAATCAATCAACACTATTACCTTTTTCTTCTTGATTTGTCCTTCTATCTTGATGGTTTGAGGAGTGGTAATTCCCGCCAATGCATTACAAGATATGGTCAGATTCATTTCTTCTTTATCTAGGCTTTGTTCCTAGAGTATATCCTCTTCTTTTGACCTTTCTTGCTCATTTTCTTCTTCCTCTTCACAATCTATGTAGAATATTTTCTTCTCAGCACACTTATGACCTTTAGTGTATTTTCTATCACAAGTGTAACAAAGCCCTTTTTCTCCTTTTTCTTCCAATTTTTGTGGTGTCAACCTTATAGGTTGTGGAAGACTAGGGGCAACAACACTTCCATCTTTATAGTTGTGAGTGGTATGCTTCCTGGTTGCCATAATTTTTCTTTCCATTTTTCTTGCTAACCTGAATGCCTTCTCTAATGAGTCAGGTTCCCAAAGGTGAACATCATGTTGGATATTATCCTTTAAAGTCCCTATGAACACATCAATCCTATGCTCCTCTGGAATATTTTTTACCCTTATTTTCAATTTTTGGAACTCTTCAATGTGCTCCATTATTGAACCCTTTTGTTTGAGACTTATCAATTGGCTAAAAAAAGTGTTGCTTTTTTAATCCTCATAATGTGCTGTCAATTCTTTCGTAAAAATTGCCCAAGTGATAATTTGTTTACGCGATCAAATCCATTGATACCATAAAAACTAATTTGGTTCCAAATATAAAGTTGCAATACATACCTTTTGTGTGTTTTGCACATTATTGAGATCGAAAAATTGCTCCATCTGTAATATACATGTTGCGGGATCATTGCCATCAAACTTCCTCATATTGATTTTTGGAATATGCCGGGTCTTCGATCCAACATTAGAGTCTATGAAATCATGATTAACATTTATTTTGTTCACATCATGAGTTTCCTTTACTACCCTTTCACCATTTGTAAGTATTTCTTGTAGAAAATTTGTCAAATCTGTCTTCAAATATGCCATGTTTGTCTTCAAATCTGTCTTCAAATATTCCATGTCTCTCTTCAAATATGTCTTCAAATCTATATTCAAATCATCCATCTTAGCTTCCATGCCCTTTATCTTAGATTCCACGCCATTTATCTTAGCTTCTGTTAGCTTTTGTGAGAGTGACATTTTTTGCACTTGGTCTTGTAATTTTGATATATCATGCATCATTTCTTCCTCTTCTTCATGAGTCATGCTAGAGCTTTCAGGTTGCTTACTAGGTGTTTGCATTTTCTTCCCTCAGGGCATCAATTACTGATAATAATGCTCTACTATGCCCTTTGAATTACTTCAAAATAATTTTTCAAACCAAGCTTAAGCAAAAATTTAAAAAAATCTACACACCTTTTTTCACTTTGTAGGAGCTCGATATTGCCTCTGATGTATCTCTATAATTTCAGATCATCCAGTTCTGAAATTGTTACCTACAGTAGCCCTCTATTTCCTCTTTCCAATGCCACCAGTTTGATCCAAATTGGATTTTCCAAGGAAGAGTTATGCCAAATCTCCCACAGTGACCTGATTATAGACTAGTTCACTAGAGCGAACTTGTATGACATGCCACGTGTCCTTGTTTCGACCTTTGGCTTTGAAAATATATACAAGAAACTAAAGTCCATCCTCTTTCTGTACCTTCTTATGAAACTTCAATCTGATGCTCAGAGAGAAAGTTATGACAATTTTCCCGAGGTCACCTGTTTGGAATGTAATTCAGGAGTCTGTGAAAAGACCAACTTCCTCAGATCATATATCCGCAAATATAGCGCGAAAATCTCTAAAATTTGGACCCAAGGTTCAGTGCGTTTTCGTCTCAAATGGTATTTTTTTTTGCTTCTGAAACATCATAGAAAAAATTTATAGCGAAAATGCCACGATGAGCTATTTGGAGTAGTGAAACCCTAGAATCCATAGCTCTAATACCAAATGTTATGAAACCAGCTCACAAAAAGATAGAAAAGAAAGATCAACGCCTTAGAATTCAGCCTCTTCGAGGGGGAAACCTCCTTTACATTACACAAATGAATGATTATTTGATTATTCAAATGAAAAAACCTCCTTTCTATATCTAGGAGTCTAAGGAGTCACAATATAACCCAGTCGACCTAACAATAATAATATAAAGGCACAAAAATAACAATAGAGGGATTCTATGGGGCACAGTAATAACAATATGGGGATAATAGGGGCACAACAATATAAATAAGGGATATAACTACAATATTAATGGGGTAATCACTAGTATTATAGGGACCTAACAAATAAAAGCAAAAATCAAATTGCTACTTTCTTGCTGCATTTTCAACACTCCCTCTTAGCAAGAAAGGGATTCTCAACTACCCAGATCTAGCACCTTTGGAATGTACTGCATGCAGAACCTCTCACTTTTGTTGCTGCAACTGCAACATCTGCAACTAAGAAGCACCCAAAAAACAAACTGAATCAACTGTGTCTGCAAATATCTACTCGGAAAACTATGCTACTACTGACTGTGCTACTATGACTCCTATTATGATTTCAACACTCCTCTACACTCCTCATTATATCACTAACATTGATCCCCCTAATACTAAATACTATGGGCCGTGTTGTTATGTGAGATTTACGATTGCAGAAAAAAAGTATCTCCTGTAGGTTTGGTGGCTAACCTAGAACAATAGAGAGACAACAGACCCGATGTTTTCCTTAAAGTAATTAGATGAGGGGATGAAATCTACCGGAATTTGTCATATGTTTCGATCCTCCTTTAGCTTGAATGCTTCAATCCTAGCTTCAGCTGCCAAAATTAGAACCTGGACAACCAAACAACACAAGACAAGAAACTATGAGATCTATGTAGCATCATATATCTACTTTATTCAACAGATCAACATGGTATAGAAATATATGAAATAACGACATCACCTATAGGAAAACAAAGAACTATTTGTATTGATATAAATGGAGTGAGTTATAACCATAAATAGGTGTTGATCTTGTAGAAGAGCTCCTCAAAGTTGTTGACTTGTCCTTTCTTTGTCACAAAGTTCACCTCCAATCACCCCAAATACATGAAAATATCACTTTCACAATAGCAACATAAGGGTAGAATCACTCTCCAAAAACAACCTTTTGCATATGGAAGGCTGTAAATATATAGAGGAGTGGGGTAAGTTGGGAGTTCTTATCCAATTACCAATATAAGGTTTTAGATCCACTCTTGATGGGAGGATGAGATCTATGGATAAGGGATGGAAACTCCAAGGTAGGATAGGATAGGATTTGGAAGTTTTATATGAAATAAATGGTTACAACAGATCCTGGAAGCTTATGGAAATGAAGGCCTCAAGATTTTCTCTCTTTTTCCTAAATTTCTAGGACCAACACAAGTGTAAAGGGGAGAAACCTGTAGGTGATCAACATAGGCCACTGTGGAGTAACCTGTAGGTGAATGCTGTCCAACAAGAGGCCAGGGTGCGTTGGTCCTAAAATTGGCTCAGATAATGTAGCTTAGGGAAGAAACTATGGGGAATGATAGAGTCATGCATAGGGATTTGTGCAATTTTGATGTAAAGGGGAATATGATGTTGATTGATCCCATTAGAAGGCCTATTAGTCGAATGTGACAAAATGGCCTATAACCGAGTGCCCCATAAAGTGCAAAGTCAGGGATGATGACTGATGACTGAAGTGATTTATATTGTGACAAGTTGGGATCAAGAACAACTGGCAAGACTGTCTCCTGTTACAATATATTTACATTATGACATCTTTTTGTTGAGGGAGGCATACCCATACTTAGCACATAAACTAACATAACATGTACAATGATCAAAAGACATGTCCACTGATGGCTGATGGTGGATCCATGATTGGATGACTGCCTATATAATCATAGGCATCATACACAGTGATCTCTGTATAATCCTCAAATTGCAAGCCAGATGGAGGAAAATAGATTTGGGGTCTTTTATCTCATTCACATGACCAACCAACGTACGAGTCTAACCATGTGAATCAGTGAGCTGAGGTCAAACATGGTAGACACCATCTGATTGCCGACCAATGATGTAAGTTATTAACGGATGCGATAGAATCCACCAATGATGTTAATGGATCTCAAGGTACTCAATTACAATTCATATGGTGTGAATAAATGAGTTGATGTCGAACACCACACAGAATATTATGGTCAAAGGCCATTGATGTAAACTTGTCACCGGGAGTGAGGAAACTTGACATTAGTGTATGAAAGCACCAAGGTACCAAAGGGTGTTTCTAAGTCAACTTCCTGGATAATGTGATGATGTTGAAAGGAAGTGACCCATCACAGGAGGGCCTTGATGTATCCCCCATAAACAACACGAAACAAGTATCATGAATGAGACAGAATGATGCTGATACGAAACTGGATCGAGAAAGGAAAACATGGAATGAAGGATTAAGAGTATGGTAAAAGATATTAACTGAATGACTTCTCTTGAATACACCGATAACACTTAATGGAGTTGGCAACATTAACCCAAAACTAAAATGGAGGCTCTGAAAATGGTATGATAACCAAAACACAAGCAGATTACGCAACCCAACAATCACATAGATTAAGTGGAAGAGTGTCATGTTAAAGAGCGACTCACTTCCATTAAAAAATGGAGTAACCTGCTTTCACAATTTCACCAACCATACTCGTCAGTGCCCCTTTATTTTTTAGCGAACTTGAGAAGGATAACATATGATTGATCTGCAAGTTTTTCCTTCGGATGAGTCCCTCCAAGTATATTTAACGAACCCTGAGAAGGAGTGGTTCAGCCTTGTCATGTTCGACAAGTCCATCATTATTTTATGTTTTAACGAGTCCAACGAAGGTAAAACTTGAATTATTTTTCATGTTTAGAGAGTTTGAAAAAGAGGCAAAAAAGAAACTCTAGATGTCCCTTTTCTTAGATAGTTTCTCAAGTCTGAAAAGGTAGAAAACAATACTCAAGAGAACCCTTTAGCCATGTTAGACTAAGGTATTCCTTTTTCCTAGTTGGTCTATCTCAGTCCGGAAAAGGGTTAAACTTATACTGAGTAGACGTCTTTTCATTTACTTTTCCGAGTTCAAAAAGGCAAGTGCTCGACAATCTTTTCATATTTTGGGAGTCTGAAAGGAGTTGAAAGAGGAATCCAAGGGGTTCCTTTTTGTAGGTTTAAAGAACTCGAAAAAGAGATAAAAGTGTACTCTTTGGTCAAAATAACTTGTTTAAAGAAGAATAAAATCCATTAAGAGCTATCAACCTACTCAGAACAACGCATAAAGGATTAAAGTGTTTCATAGTAATAATTAATCATGACTAGGTCAAAACATTAGATATGAATAAAATAATGAAAATATGACCATATATACTAAAAAATGTTTGTTCATTCTTACCATTTCACATTTAGCTTCAACAATGAGAGATCTGAGTATTTTTTCCCTCGATTTTGTGCAGCTAATTGTGGCTAATCCGGTGAACCATTTCGAGCATCGTCGCTTCCAGGTAGGAGCTAAAACCTTTCTCTCTCTTTCCATAGTTCTATTTTATGATTTCATGCAACATTTCTGAGTTTTTGAGGGCCTCGGGGTTCCAAAAATCTGCCCTAGGACCAATGCAGGGCTGCATGGTCGAAAAGTGTATTGCACCTAAGCAATCATACATTGCAGGCAGGGGTGCAACACTCTAGTTTTCTCTTCTAGGGTGTGTTGGGTGCAAAATTAAAACTTGTATAACAATTTTCCCTCAAAATATGTCAAGTTTTTTGCATACAAATTATCCTAATGAATCTCTTATTGATGTTTCAGGGGTTCATCAGCATAAATGGATTTCGTGGGGAAAAAGAGAACATGAGGAACATGATTTGAATGCAGCAAATGATCCTGCTACCATCCCGGCATTAAAGAACCGTGGATTACTAAAATTCTTCTGGCTTCCTCGTATGAGGCAACAAATGGAGTTATTGAAATACACTGTTTCTTAATGGGATGTTCAGGCACAAGTGTTTAGGTTTGGGGAATATTTTCTCGAGATAAAGGTAAAATGTCTATGAGGGATGCCCCCATATCTCTCTTAGGTGGGTTAAGTGGTGGGGAGACAATGAAAGATTATATTGTAGACCTCGAGCCCAACCAACTAAGGATGGAAAGATCAACATAAAATACATGACCTAATTACCTTTGAGAATAACCCTATTCATTATTGCAAGATTGACAATTAGCTGAACATTACATGTAGCAAGCTGACCATACATTCAATATGGGTTGGAATGCCTAGAGCCAACACTTTTCAACTAGAGCAAGGGAGTTTTGGTCAATATGAAAGAACAACTATCTAAAGCAAAAGAGGGAAAACTAAAGAACTTTGGATACAGTGCGATCTTAGTTTCCTTTGCACTAGAACGAGTTCCATTACTTCAATCCAAACAGATTATACTCGAGCTTATTGATCCGAGGGCGCCACAGATGAGGAGGTGGATAGATCACATGTCTAGACATGCAGGGCTACCGACGATCAACTTCTCACCAGTCTTCTTCTAATGGCTGCACAAACAATTTATTATGATCAACGACTATCCTCATGCAAGCATGGATTTTGGTGATGACCCTCGGCTTGTGCTTACTAAGGGTGAAGAATTGGGTGCTTTAGGTAAGAAATTTTGACCTTTTTAATTTTTTCAAAGTTTTACAATTTTTTTTTAATGTTTTTTGATGTTTCTGAGACTAAACTATTGATGTTTCATGCATATGTGGGACCAGTTCGACCTATCGATGCTACATATCTCTGTCGTGCAGGGGAATGGCAATAGGAGGAGGAAATAGAACCAACACGAGTTGCTGTAGTAAGACGAGATATGCTACGAGATCCAGATGTAGCATAGATCCTATCAGAGGTAGAGCACCACATGGAAGGGTTGCCACATGAGACTGATGAAACCGCAGACGACCATATTCCACTATGACTGCAGTGATACATTATAGGAGTGCCTAGTATTATTGGTCGACTACTATGCAATATGGCTTGCACAGTTTCATTTTATCATGAGCACCGTTGATTTGTCTACTTAGATCTCTGCATGTATTTTTTCATATGGGCGATGTAGCCATATGAGTCTCGGGCACAAATTTTGTAAAACCAAACTTAATATACATACATTCAGTGTTTTTGGGTTTCTATTGTACTTTCACTTTCAATATGATGTGATGTGGATTGAAAATTAATTACATTCGTTGCAAATTTATATATAACACATGATAAGTTAGGTCATTTGTCAATGTGTTTAGATATCTAGAAATGTGTTCATATTGTATGAAATCGAAATGTCTTTATAGAAGGCGAAATATTAAAACCATGCATAAGGGTTGAGCTTATAACTGAATAGATGATATAAAGTTGTATTACTACGAGTTGTGAGTCAATTATAACGAATAGACAACGAATACCATGTGCAATAACATTAGACAATAGCTCGACCACTGCGCTATACTCAACGATGGTGTTGGTGGAGAGACCAATAAAAATCCCTTGCAGACACACTAACTCACCATTTGGAGCAAATATAACCCATGCAACAGAAGATAGGTTCCGAGTACTATGACTGGCACCATCAGCATAACCAATGAAAGTTTCAAGGGATACTGACATCTACAAACCAAATGTAAAAAGAATCAATAGAAACCGTGTAAAACTCTGAAAAAACACACTGTAAATACACTCAACACACCTATAGATAGTATGTACACAGTGAACATACACTTGAGATTAAGCATAGTATTTTTTTAGGTACAACACATTTCTAGGCCACGTTAGAGGAATTACATCAAAATATACTAACTTGTAGGCCCCTTTTGCAAGGACTTGCTTGACAATATATGGAACTAGCCACATGAGTTGAAATTTTCCTAAACCTAGCTTATCAGAGTCCTGGTCATATAACAAAACAAGGTCTCCTTCCCAAGAAGACACGAGGATTGACACTTTTTTCATATTGTGCCTTAATGAATCTTTTATGAGCTTCATTAGCTATAGAAGCATCACATCGAGTTTCATCTACACAAGTTAGATGTAAAAGACACTCCTCTACAAAAGTGGCAAGAAGAAGTTCAATAACTAGTTTCAATGATGAATTTTCACATTCAATTAGGAATATAGCTTCCATACCATATAATAACTGAAAGGGTGTTAATACGGTAGTAGTTATGACTGAGGTTCGGTATGCCGACAAAGCAACATAAATGAGCAAATTCCAGTATGATTTGTTGACCCCTACCATGCCTTGAAGCATCATCTTAAGAAATTTTTTGATAGTGTTAGTGTAAGTCTTTGAAGCCTTCCACCAGTGATCAATCATGCTCTTACAAAGTGGTCTTATGGTGTCAAAGTCAAATTTTGTCATTTCAGTGAGTCTTCAAGTAAAATTTGGTCACTAGGTATTAGGTCTAGGATGTGTTTTCACTTCTTTCAAAGTTTTCCAAGTGTCAGTCCATGTCATCATTCGGCTGAGTGTACCATCATTGAAAAAGTTTTCATCATCATTTTAGGTTCCAATGGGTCATTTTACACCTTGTTCGTGCTTTAGTTGTACTTGGGTAAGGCTCATTTCCCTTTCCTAGGGTTTTGAAGGTAATTTTTATTGGATGGTAAAATCATTAACAAAACTTGTACCCTGATGCTCATACACCTTCCCCTATCCTTAATATACCTTCTTAAGAACTTCCCATCACTGATATCCCTCAAATTCATCATTTTCCCACAAACCCTAGCTTATTGCTACAATGTGACAATTTTCTAGGCTAGGCCTATGTTTTGCCCTTTTGAACCCCTTCCCCTCACTCAATATTTGAAATTCCACTTTCCCCTACTTCCTAACATCCCTCCCTATTCTCCAAAATTTTCTCAATAATTTAGAAGCCCCTTATCCCCTTCATTTCCCTTCATTTCTACAAATCCCCTGTTCCACATATTGGGATATGTTTTATTCAAATGATGTTTTTGAGAAATAGAAGATTAATTTGACAAATGTGAGAGAGGATTTTGTCCATCATTGACCCAAGAAGAAAAACCTCTTTCAGTTTTTACACAGGTTTCATGGTTTGGGAGAAATGTCAAAAACATCATTTGCCTTAGGAGGGTTGTTGCACCTCTAGAGTGACCTAAATCAATTTTTATCCTAGATGGAATGACCAAATGACTTTTTTGATGAGTCAAATAATAATTAGACACAAAGAGCTTTCCAATGAGCTATCATGAGCTCAATTTGGAGTTGAGGAAGACCTTAAAAAGTTTACTGCAACAACACTCTGCATTTAGGCAGCCTCATTCTGCACATTTTGACCAGTCTTGGGAGATTGGACTTTTGACAGGGAAAATGATCCCCAAATTGAAAAAGTCAAGATGTTCTGGAAAGTAGTCTTGCCAAGATTTCCAACGAGATATCACATGCCCAATTTGGACACTGGTAAGGCCTTCAAAAGTGGGCTACAAAAAGGCGTTGCGCACTTGGTAGTCATTCCTAGTGTAAATTTACACGGGCGCTACGCACCTGGGAAGCGCTGCGTACTTGGGTGAGGCACTACAAACTTGGTAGCCAAGCCCCATATCACTCCAAATCACCCAATTTTCCTCAAATCATCTAATTTTACCTCTTTGCAAGTAAGTACATCAATGTTTCTTGTTGAAAAGGGTTTTTACATCAAGTTTTGGTGATTCTTTCACTCATAAAGTCAAAATACTAGTTTTCACACAAACTGTCTCATAAAATTGACAAGCTCACTCTCTTATTGCTTTCATATCTTATCCATTTTCTATTTTTCCCTAAACCCCATTCCCTCATACGTTTTCCCCATTCCCTCATATATTTTCCCTAAATCCCATTCCCACATACAAATTTCCCAAACCCTCCTCACATCCCTAAACCGTGTTCACACATAAATTTCCACACTCCCTTCCCCATACACTTTTCCCATTCCATTCCTCCATCCTATTTCCATACTATTATCCACAAACCATCCATATACAACCACATTTTTCAAAACCAAGGGAAAACAATGGAAAGTGACAGTGAATATGACTATGAGGAAGAGACACTTAGTGATAGTTCCATGGAGTGACATAAGCAGCAAAGTAGAGGAAAAGAGAAGATGCACGAGGATGATATGGATGATGAACAAGAAAGAGAACAAATAGTTGGAGGATAAGCAAAGCCTAATGGAGTTTGAAATGTTGACACTGAAGAGGCAAAGTGACAAAGAGGATCATGTCACTTTGACTCCCATTAAGCAAGAGATTGAACATGACCAGGAAAATTCGCTTGAGAGGGTCAACATGCACCTTGGGGGGCTGACTGAGAAGGCAAACAGAGACAAGAAGATGTTTCGCGACATGGCCTACCACTACATGACTCGCAACAAGATCTGCAACATAAGAATGAGGAAGCTTAAGGCTAGGTTGAGGAAGGCCTTAAGGAGCAAAAAGGAGCAAGATAAGTTGAAAATCTTGGCTGAAGCCTCACTAGCCCATCAAAGCAACTAATGGTGGTGCCTTGTGCCAAATCTGGGCAAGTTTTGATAAATTTTTGTCATTTTCAAATTTTGAAATTTTGAACACAGAAAATTGCCGGTGGCACTGTGCTTTTGCTTGGAGGACGTTTTGGAGGAATGGCTTATATATTTGGATTTAGCATGATGAAAGCATCAAACCCAGAAAATTTCAGCAATTTTGGAACAAAACTCAGTCATCAAAAGTTCAAAAAACTACCAAAAACGACCTCTCTGCCTCTTTTTGGACACACATAAGCAACCTTGGGAGATTTCACTTTTGAGGGGGCAAATGACCTCCAAATGCAAAAAATTCAAGATGTTCCAGAAACTAGACAAGAATACCTTTCAAATGAGCTATCTAGGGCTCAATTTGGCTAAGGAGAAGGCCTCCAAACGTGGCTATGAAGTGGTGCTATGCACTTGGCTAGTGGCACTGTGCATAGAGCTAGTTTGCCTAAAAATCCAGTTTTTGCCTTGTTTCACTGCAAGTTGACTTTTTCTCTCTTCATGGATGAATTTATGATTGTAATTAATGCCATGGTATGTAAATTTAATTGTAAAATGATATTATAGGGTAGATTCATTAGTTTGAGGTGGTTTGGGGGTGAATGAATCAGTTTCCATGCTTATAGAGGCAAGATGTTCCACTGCCTATATTCTTGTTCCTTGTTTGGAAATGGTTGTAACAGTTCCTTATCTCTTGGATCCAACCCCTGAAGGTCAGGATGAGTAGTTTAGATGTCTATATTATGTGTTTTCTTGGTCATTTGGTGAGGTTGGACTCTCTTGGATGCTTTGAGCTACATTGTACACATTTATCAGCACTTTGGCAAGGAAATAAACCAAGATTTGCAGTTATTTTTATGGGATACTCGTAGTGTGGTGTTTTTTCATAGTTTCTTCTTATGTTATCAGTTTTTCTCATGTTTTATGTGTGCCACAATCTAATTCATTGCTTCTAGCTGAATGATATCAAGATAGATAGGTAGAACTCATTATTTACAGTGCTCTGCCTTGGGAAGCCATTCAATTTTCTAGGTTTTGTACTGTTTGAGAAGGATACATGATCTTTGCATGCCCTCCTCAGCTCCTCACCAGCCTTAGACCTATCATCTCACTCAATTTCAAGTTCCAAAGCACCTACCTACCTCGCCCCATAGAACACCCGCATCCTGACTTAATTTCCCGGACCCAAAACTGCTTGACTCCATTTGATCCAGCAACAAAACCAACAAAATCAATAAAAAAACCCTAGAGCTACTATACCTAGACTAAAATCCATATTCTGATCTAGTCATCTTGACTGAGATTCACAAGGAGAGAGGCCTCTCCCAATGGTAGGGCTAGCTACCAGGTTAAGCTTGGTTTATGGTTACCCTAAGATTGCCTTCTTTCAGCCTGAGGTCAATCTAGGCTCTAACATAGTGGCGACCATACTAGGGAACATATTTTTATGTTCCTCAGTAAAACGTATCAAGTTCAGATCTGATTGTTGATGGTGGAAAACGATCAGACATTGGAAGGCTGAAATAATTCACCTGGCGACATTGAATCAGTTTCGAGATCAGATCCAAGGACTCCACTGGAGGATGAGCCTGACCAGTAGAAACATGAAATGACAATATGGCAAGATCAGGTATTCAAGTTGGAATTTCATCCAAGACATTATGTTCTTTGTTATAAATTATTTCTTCTCCTTTCCCGAGAATGTCAAGAAGGCTTTACGAAGTATACTGTATTTGAGAAAATATCCTAGACCTGCATTTGATTCTTTCCCTTTGGGGATTGCGAATACAAAATGTTCACATGCCTTTGATCTTGATCAAGACCCTTCTTCCGAATTTTATGATGAGCATCTTCAAACTGACGACCCTCAAGAGACCAATACTAATTCTACACCTTCTGTACATATTCCTATACCTTTTAAAATTCTAGATTGATACAAACCTATGATTTTACCTCCTATATCCCATGCTTTCCCTAAAAATCATTACCTATATCTACCAAGATTTGATGGTGACTGTGACAACATCTCTGCTGAGAGACATGTACTGAATTTTGAGTCTTTTATTGACCTTTTTGAAGTTGATGAAGAGGATGTCAGTATTATGATTTTTGCTCTTTCTTTGCAAGGAAAAGTCAAGAGTTGGTTCAAAACCCTGCTTGATGCAAGTATCTCAGATTTCCAACAGTTTGTCAAAATTTTCCTCGACAAGTGGGTGGTCAGACAAAACCCTTTCTTAATTCTAGAAGAGTATAACCAGCTGAAAAGACAGCCAGGGGAGACAGTACAACAATTTAAGCCAGATTTAACCAAGTCTATTTTTCGATGGCTGTTAATATAATACCTCCTCCTGGATCCTCTCTCTTGCACTACCCAGATGCCTTTTATTCAGAAATAGAGTTTCAGTTGAGGGAAAGGAACCTTGCAACACTTGAAGAGATGCAAAACAGTGCAGTAGATTTAGAGGCTAGATTGTTGATTAGAAGGGCAAAGTTGAAGGAAGAAGAGATGAAGAGCATAGATCCAGAGGAATCAACATCTTTAGAGGTAAAGCTTGACATTTTGGTAAGTGCAGTGGAAGAGATGATGCAAAAGATCATGACAAGGAATGAGTATGATGTTTAGGAACATGGCTCACTGATTGAAGAAGAACAAGTGGCTGATCCAAAACATTTCCTTTCTTGTCCCAGTTGTCATAGATCTAATAATGATTGTTTTATAGATCATCTTGGAGAAGAGAGATCTATTGATCTGACATGTATGCTTGATGATGTGTTTTATACTGATAATTTCCCTAAGTTTGATCAGTATGATGATGATTATGTTCTCCAAACAGAAGCTAATCTTACAGACAAATCAGAAGCTGGTTTGTGGAAGGAGGAAGTTCACTTTCAGCTCGAATACAATGATCAACCATTACATATCAGCTATGGAAGTGAGGAGGAAAGTGTAGAAAATGTTGAAGTAAGTGAAGGATCTTTGCCTTTTTGTTTTACTTCGTTTCAGTTCATCAGAGACAACTTTCATGCAATCAGAAATAAACTGTCGATAAGTTTTGATTTGGACCATCTAGAGGGCAATGAAATCCTTGTTCAAGACTTCTCACATATAGATTTGCAACCCCTGAATGCCATTGATTTTCCGGTTGCAGATGAAGACTTGGAAGCTGGAACATATGATCAAATGACGCAAGATGATTCTGTACCATTCTATTTTGAATCATTTTAGTTTTTGAAGGGAAATTTGCATAGTATATATTCAAATGAGAAGCTTGTCGAAAATCATGAAATCTCATTAGAACCAATATAAAATGGGTTGCAACAACCTTTTCAAGCTTTTCATGATCCAATAGCTGATGTGTTGGATGATATTTGCGGTCAAAGTCCTTCTCCATTAGCTAACTGTGAGCTTGAAAAAAGTATTGATACAAACTTGATCCAGTAGCCGGTTTCTTTGTCATTTTTAGCAGCAGTCTCATCATGAAGCTCAAATGAAAGTTTGCATTCATGGTATGAGGAGAAGAAAAGTAATCCATTGGATGAGCTAAGTCCCAGTGCATATGAATTTCAAGATCCTTATGCAGTATTTTTGGAGTCAGATAGAGAATCCATATTATTCAATATGGGAAAATTTGGAACTTTTTACAAGTTTTCATGGGAGTTTCCTTTTAGTAGTTCTCTCTTGTTGTTCATAAGCAAGAACTTGAGGAGAATTCAAACAGCAGCCAGAATGCTTACTTGGTTGCATTGGTTGTTTCATTTCACTTGACCAGGTGATGAATGGAACAATTAGAGTAGGTTTTATTGAATAAGATCCATTTTGAGCATATTTCCCAGTTTGTCAGTTGTGTTTTAGTATCGAGTCAATTTTTAGTTGAGTAAAATTCAGTTTGTGTCTTTGAGTCATCAGTATTTAGTCATGTATTTCAGATTGGTTTTTGTTTTTTGACTCCATGCCCAATGGATAAGGCTACTTGGTCAATGGTGTTCTTGGAACCTCCAAGGAGCTACCATCCCCAATGGAGCCAATGTTAGTGTCAATCTTTTAAGCCTCCACCAGTGATCAAACATGCTCTTACAAAGTGGTCTTAGGGTGTCAAAGTCAAATTTTGTCACTAGGTCTTAGGTCTAGGATTTATTTTCACTCCTTTCAAAATTTTCCAAGTGTTAGTCCATGTCACCATTTGGCTGAGTGTACCATCATTCAAAAAGTTGTCGTCATCATTTCAGGTTCCAATGGGTCATTTTACACCTTGTTCGTGCTTCAGTTGTACTTGGGTAAGGCTCATTTCCCTCTCCTAGGGTTTTAAAGGTAATTTTTCTTGGATGGTCAAATCATTAAAAAAACTTGTATCCTGATGCTCATACACCTTCCCCTATCCTTAATATACCTTCTTAAGCATTTCCCATCACCAATATCCCTCAAATTCATCATTATCCCACAAACCCTAGCTTATTGCTACAATGTGACAATTTTCTAGGCTAGCCCTGTGTTTTGCCCTTTTGGACTCCTTCCCCTCACTCAATATTTGAAATTCGACTTTCCCCTACTTCCTAACATCCATCCCTATTCTGCACATTTTAACCAGCCTTGGGAGATTGGACGTTTGACAGGGCAAATGAACTCCAAATTGAAAAATTCAAGATGTTATGGAAAGTAGACTCGCCAAGCTTTCCAGTGATCTATCACGTGCCCAATTTTGAAACCGGGAAGGCCTTCAAGAGTGGGCTACAAAAAGTCACTGCGCATCAGAGGCCAGCGCTGCGCACCTAGCAGTGATTCCCAGTGTAAATTTACACGGGCACTACGCACTTGGGTGAGGCACTATGCACCTAGAAGCCAAGCCCCAAATTGCTCCAAATCACCCAATTTTCCTCAATCATCTAAGTTTACCTCTTTTCAAGTAAGTACATCAATGTTTCTTGTTGAAAAGGGTTTTTACATCAAGTTTTGTGATTCTTTCACTCACAAAGTCAAAACCCTAGTTTTCACACAAATTGTCTCATAAAATTGACAAGATCACTCTCTTATTTTTTTGCTATATTATCCATTTTCTATTTTTCCCTAAACCTCATTCCCTCATACATTTTCCCCATTCCCTCATATATTTTCCCTAAATCCCATTCCCACATACAAATTTCCCAAACCCTACTCACTACCTAAACCCTACACACATCCCTAAACCCTACTCACATCCCTAAACATTGTTCACACATACATTTCCACACTCCCTTCCCCATACACTCTGCCCATTCCATTCCTCCATCCTATTTCCATACTATTATCCACATACCATCCATATACAACCACATTTTTCAAAACCAAGGGAAAACAATGGAAAGTGATAGTGAATATGACTATGAGGAAGAGACACTCGGTGATAGTTCCATGGAGAGAAATAAGTAGAAAAGCAAAGGCAAAGAGAAGATGAATGAGGATGATATGGATGATGAACAAGAAAGAGAACAAACAATTGGAGGATAAGCAAAGCCTAATGGAGTTTGAAATGTTGAAACTGAAGAGGCAAAGTGACAAAGAGGATCATGTCACTTTGACTCCCATTGAGCAAGAGATTGAACATGACCGGGAAAATTGGATTGAGAAGGTCAACATGCACCTTGAAGGGCTGATTGAGAAGGCCAACAGAGACAAGAAGATGCTTCGCCACATGGCCTACCACTACATGACTCGCAACAAGATCTGCAACATAAGAATGAGGAAGCTTAAGGCTAGGTTGAGGAAGGCCTTAAGGAGAAAAAAGGAGCAAGATAAGTTTAAAATATTGGTTGAAGCCTCACTATCCCATCAAAGAAACTAATGGTGGTGCCTTGTGCCAAATCTGGGCAAGTTTTGATAAATTTTTGTCATTTTGAAATTTTGAAATTTTGAACACAGAAAATTTCTGGTGCCGCTGCGCTTTTTCTTGGAGGAGTTTTTGGAGGAATGGCTTATATATATAGATTAATCATGATGAGAGAATCAAACCCAAAAAATCTCAGTAATTTTTGAGCAAAAATAGATCACCAAAAGGTCTAAATACTACCAAAAAATGACCTCTTTGCCTCTTTTTGGACACACAGAGGCAGCCTTGGGAGATTTCACTTTTGAGGGGGAAAATGACCTCCAAATGAAAACATTTAAGATGTTACAGAAAACAGACAGGAATACCTTTCCAGTGAGCTATCATGGGCTCAATTTGGCTAAGCGGAAGGCCTCCAAAAGTGGCTGTGAAGAGGCGCTATGCACCTAACTAATGGCGCTGTGCATAGAGCCAGTTTGCCTAAAAATCTAGTTTTTGCCGTGTTTCACTGCAAGTTGAATTTTTCTCTCTTCATGGATGAATTTAAGATTGTAATTAATGCCATGGTATGTAAATGTAATTTTTAAATGATCTTAGAGGGTAGATTCATCAGTTTGATATGGTTTGGGGGTGAATGAATTAGTTTCCATGATTATAGAGGCAAGCTGTTACTCTGCATATATTCCTGTTTTTGTTTAGAAATGGTTGTAACAGTTCCTTGTCTCTTGGATTCGACCCCTGAAGGTTAGAATGAGTGGTTTATATGTATATATTATGTGTGTTCTTGGTCATTTGGTGAGGTTGGACTCTCTTGGATGCTCTGAGCTACATTGTACACCTTTATCAGCAGTTTGGCAAGGAAATAAACCAGGATTTGCAACTATTTTTATGGGATACTTGTGGTATGGTGTTTTTGCATAGTTTCTTCTTATGTTATCAATTTTTCTCATTTTTTATGTGTGCCACAATCTAATTCATTACTTCTAGTTGAACGATATCAAGATATATAGGTAGAACTCATTATTTACAGTGCTCTGCCTTGGGAAGCCATTCAATTTTCTAGGTTTTCTACTGTTTGAGAAGGATACATGATCTTTGCATGCCATCCTCAGCTCCTCACTAGTCTTAGACCTATCATCTCACTCAATTTCAAGTGCCAAAGCACCTACCTACCTCACCCCATAGAACACCCTGCATCCTGACTTAATTTCCCGAACCCAAAACTGCCTGACTTCATTTGATCCAGAAACAAAACCAACAAAATCAATCAAAAAACCCTAGAGCTACTATACCTAGCCTAAAATCCATATCTGATCTAGTCATCTTGATTGATATTCACAAGGAGAGAGCCCTCTCCCGACCTGGTAGGGCTAGCTACCAGGTTAAGCTTGGTTTGTGGTTACTCTAGGATTGCGTTCTTTCAGCCTGAGGTCAATCTAGGCTCTAACAAATAGCCTCAACCTATCCATTAGCGTGAGGATAGTAGGGAGTGGAAATTTCACGGGAAAGTCCCAACTTAGCCATTAGTTCAGTCATCATGTGATTTTGGAGATGTTTTCCATGATCCGTAACTATTGCTTGTGGAACACCACACCATGTGATGACGTGAATGAAAAATAACTATGCAATTGTTTCACTAGTGTTGTTAAATGTAGGCAACGCTTGGACCCATTTAGTAAAGTAGTAAACTGCGACAATAATATAACCATGCCCCCCAACCGAGTGAGGGTTACATGTCATAAAGTCGATACCCCATTTCGCAAAAGGACCAACAGCGATAATGAGATGCAACGGAGTGGGTGGAACATGGGCCTTACAATCATATATCTAGCACACATGACACTTCTGGATAGTGAGAATGCAATCACGAATGATGGTGGGCTAGAAGTAACCAATACTTAAAATTTTCTGGGCGGTAGCATAACCAGATAAATGTTTGCCACATGCCCCCAAGAGGCATTCATTCAGGACTTTTTTGGCCTCCTCAAGTGTGAGGCACCTTCATAAAATCATATCGATACCATGACGGTAAAGGGTGTCAACAATGATGATATAATTTAGGGTTTGGTAACATATACGTTATTGCTCAGAGCGAGAAGTATTAGACTAAAAAGTTTGGCTTTGGAGATAAATTAGGAAATATCCATACCATGGGTGAGATGATGAGATCAGAAACAAAGACTCATCAAGAATAGAATCTTTAGATGTAGATTTTGAATCATGTGAAGGAAGATCTCACATTAGTTCTATGAAAACCAAGGATTTCTTTGACTTGGATTTGATAAACTCCAGGTCAAATTATTGTAGAATGAAAATCCATTTCAAGTACTTGCCCCCCAAAAATTGACACAACCAAATGTATTTCATAGGGTTGCAATCTGAAATGACCATAGTTTTTTGAATCAAGATATAATGGCGAAACCTTTGGACGACTTGAATGATCGCCAAAGCTAACTTTTCTACATGGGAATATATGATTTTTGGTATCATTAAGGTTCCGATTCAAATAATAAATGGGATGTTCAATCCCTAAATCATGTTCTTGGATTAATACCCTTGCTATAGTAGAAATGGTATCCGCAAGATACATGAAGTGGTTGTGCTAATAGTCAGGGGGATAAAGAAGAGATGCCCAAACCAATACATCTTTTAGAGCATCAAACACTTTCTAAGAAGCATCATTCCAATGGAAGGGAACCCCTTTTTCTAGAAAGGGAGTGAATCCTTTGTCTAGTTTATCATAATTAGGGATGAATCTCCATAGGAAGTTAGCTTTCCCTTGGAGTCTTTGTAACTGAAGAAGAGAAGAAGGTGTAGGAAAATCAACGATTGCTTGCAATTTCAGGGGATCAATACGAATTCCTTGTCTTAATATGAAAAAACCTAGAATTTAACTGAAATTGACACAAAACACACATTTGTGTGGGTTAAGTTAAATGTTATAATGTCAAAAACTAAGAAAAATAGCTTGAAGATGCATCAGGTGATCAACCTGATGTTTGGAGTGATCAGGGAGGTTGTCAAAATATGGTTGAACGATGTGATTGACATCATGATTTAAAGTATAATCCATGGTGCGTTGAAACATGGCCCCAACATTATTTGGACTGAACGAGAGTTTCCCATAGGCGAAAATGCCTCAGGGACATATAAAAGCAGTTTTAGGTTGGTCCTCCAGGAGAATGTTGATTTGATTATAGCCCGAAAATCCATCCATAAACGAATAAATTTCACAGCCAATGTAGTCATCAATAATCTGGTCAATAAATGGGGTAGGATAATTGTCCTTTGGACATGCACGATTTACATCCCGATAATCGACGCACACTCCAATGGTGCTCTATTTCTTCATGAAAATAACTACATTCGACACCCAATCAGTTAAAAAAATGGGGTATATGAAACCAAATCGAAGAAGCTTTTCAACTTAATCCTTAATGCCAGTAGCCTTCTTAGGATGGACTGGACGGAAGCACTGCTAGACTAGTTTGGCATCAGGATACGTCATAATTTCATGTACAACTATATTTAGGTCAATACCTACCATCCCCTTGTAGGTCCATGAAAAGACATCTTAGAAATCACAAAAAAGGGCTCAATAAGTCTCGATCTCGGATGGAGAACAAGATGCTCCAATGTGTATCATTTTGACAACACCAGGCTTAACAGGAATATCAAGAGGTATGTGGCTTTGATATTTGAAAGATTATTTTCTGAATCGACTTCATGAATAGACATGGAATTCATAGAGTTCGACAAAATGGGGCGAGTATACATCATTGAGGCTATCCTCAATGGAATCAGGTAAGGAGGAATGATGCTGATTTTCATCCCAAGGTACATCATTCGACATCATGAGCTCCATGATGCTTTCATCGGTAGGGAATACACAAGAGAAAGGATTAGAAGATGTGCCATAATCCAATGATATTTCCACCCAATTAATCAAATCAAAAGAAGGAACCACACAAGCCGAATAAATGGCTTCGTAATATAGCTCAATAGGGCTTAATAGAATTCGGTCGCCAAAACTTTGGATGTTAGTTTTGTTTGTTACAATACATGGATCATGCATGATAGTAGAAGATCATATCATGTTGATATAGGCTATCGAAGATGAGATATTAGGAAGGAGAGGAGGAGGGAGTGAGAAGGTTCCCATAAGTGAAGAATCCTTCAACAATCCAACTCCGACATTATGATATGATTGTAGAGTTTCTCCTACAAGAGGGACACTTTGAGTAACATGTGAATCAGAGGCAGAAAAGGTGATTTGGACTATCACTACAATCCCACTTCTATGAGGAAAGGTGATCATATGAACGTAGGTTGAAAAGATGGAAACCATAACATAAAACCGTGTGTGTCCCAATAAAATATTGTAATCGAGAGGTCCATTAATAACTTCAAATTCTATGGACACAATCCCCCCCCCTAGTTCAATTTGCAGGTAATTCAAAATCCCACAAGGTTTGTAGGTTCTCCCGTCAAAGGATTTCAGTGTGGTAGTTGACTGACTCAGTTGAGGAGAACCATGGTTCTCTGAATACCATATATCTAATACCATGGGCTTACCAATTAACTATGGCCCATCCCATTATTACATTATTCCCTTGGGTACCTCCCTCTGTACCCCATACTATCCTCCCTAGGTATACTACAAAATGCATGACAGTCTACAGAGATTCTAAACTAGTCGTGAGGCAGGTCAGAAATCAATGCCAGGCCAAACATCCTAGGCTGAGGACATACCAAAATGAAGTGTGGGAATTAATTGACAATTTCTTCTTGGCCTTCAACATCCAGTTTCTGCCCAGAGAAGAGAACATAATGGCTGACTCTCTTGCAGTAGCTACAAGTACTTTCAGGTCCCCACAAAATCCATTCCTCAAATATGAGATAGAAGTCAGACACATGCCTTCAATACCTGACAATATAAAGCACTAGTAGGTGTTTGAAGATGATGAGAAGGTAAAAAGGTTACTAGAAGTTGTTGGGGAGTTTTCCCTCTCTACCATTGACCAGGAAGAAGAAGAAGCTAAACAAGGAGCCACCTCGTGGAAAGACACGGTGGTTGGGAAAAAAAAATTGCAACTTAAAGGGAACACCATCCCTCATGGAATTGTTCCACTAGAAAGGATTTTCAATAAAGGTGACATAGCATCCAAACCATTGGTCCCTGAGAAGGATGAGGAGGTCGAAGAATACAACATCAGGTTCAAGGAGGAGCCTCAGATGATCAAGCTGTCCTGATTAAGCCCCCTACAATACGAACAAAGGTATTTAAATCTATTCATAACTTACAAAGATGTATTTTCTTGGTCATATGATGATTTGAAATCATTTGATACTAATTTTATTCAACATAAGATCCCTCTGAAGAGTGGGATAAAGCCCTGCAAACAAAAACTCAGACCAATAAACCCACTCTTACTCCCCTCCATTGAAAGGGAGGTAAGAAATCTGTTGCAGGCCAAGATCATAGTCCCTCTAAGGTATTCTAAATGGGTGGCTTATTTGGTCCCTGTCCAGAAGAAGAAAGGGGAAATAAAGTTATGCATTGAATTTTGAAACCTCGACTGGGCATCCCTAAAAGACAACTACCCACTTAAAAAGGATGGATTGTACACTGCAGAAGGTAGTGGGTGCAACCAGGATGCCAATGATGGATGGATTCTGTTATCGGGAAATCTAGTGTCTATGCAGAGCTGCTAGTCCCACTAAGACTGGTAGCTATCTTAGAAACAAACAAACTAAAACTACTTTTGTTTTCCTTTATGAGAAGTAGATAAGAGGGGAATAAAGGAGACCAACCTCTATCTTGCACTTGGTTCCTTGCTTGATTCCTCTCCCTTCTGATAGATCTTTGCCACTCGCTTCCTCGTCTACCCAGCTTCAAAGAGCACCTATGGAATCAAAGCAGTATAACACTATCCAAGAACAGAGATCTACTATCACAAACAATATAGGACCAGATATATATTGACCACACAAATGCATATATCATCAATCATACAAGAATGTGGAGGAAAACTTGAATAGATTTATTAATATCAAGAATAGCAAAGAGGATTACAACCAATTGTTCTGACCCAACGTCATCCTCTCAGAAAGAAATCCCTTCTTCACCTCATGAAAAGCTTAGATCACCCAACACTATGATGTTACACCAAGAAACCAGCAGCACTTCCTTACAAGATACAAAATTCCAGCCTCTAAATCTCTGGGATGAGGGATCCATATATAGATGATTGTAGGGAGGTGAGTCAGCTTCTGAGATTTGATTAGTGTCATCTCTTTGATAGTTCTTGATTCCACTTGGAGATTGATGATCTCTTACTCATCCCTAGGCGAATTCAGAGAGGCAAGTTTCACAGGAGAAGTTTCTGGAAGATTCCATGATCATCCACCTCACAAATTGGCTTTGCCACTTGTCCACTCTCGCCCATCGCACCCCATAGAAGGGCTTTTCAGTATGCATCGCACCTCCCGTGTGCATTTAGGTGGGATGCATCACACTTTGACCATGGAGCAGGTGAGATGGTCCAGCTTTGACCAGTTCTAAGTAGTTTTTCATGGAGAACTTCTAGGAGATGATGTAATCAGCTGAACTTGTTCTTTTAGGGGATGGAACAACACTTTTAGGGACTTAGGAGTCCTTGGTTTATGGACATGTTTGATTGGGGTTGCAGTGCCCAAAAATGTCTATAGCAGTTTCCCCCTAAAGCATGAGTTCGTTAATCTTTTGATGTCGGGTGAAATGATTTATCACGAGGATTCGAAATTTTTTCGAGCTGGAAAGGCGACCTGTAATAAGATACAATACAATACATTATCTTCATAATATTTTCATGATCTAGCTGAGGCGGGCATTCCCATGCTCAACTTTATAAATTCATTTTCATGTACATAAGACAGATAATCGTCTGTGTGCAGACTGATGATTCTGGTAGAGCCATCATCCCTTAGATTGGACGATTATCTGTGCAGCAATGATGTACATTTGATGTCTTTATTTTCCTGAATATATATCGCAGCCCGGATGGATGAAACTAGATCTAGGTTCTTCAATCTCATTTGATCTTCACTCAAAGTACAAGTCGATCCATGTGAGAGATGTTCTGGAGTCGAACATGGAAAGACATCGCCTGATTACCAGCCAATGATGTAAGCTGTTAACAGGTGCGAGAGGAATCACCGATAACGATGATGACCCTCAAGGTATGATAGTACAATTCACGTGGTGTGAAAAAGGGACTTGGTGTCGAACAACATGCAAAATATTTTGGTCGAAGGCCATTGATGTAAACCTGTCGCCAGAAGTGAGAAACTTGCCATTGAGGCATGCAAGCTTCAAAGTACTAAAAGGGTTGTTCCTAGATCGAATTCCTGGATAATGAGCTGATGTTGACAAGAAGCGATCCGTCGTAGGAGGGCCTTAATGAATCCCACATCTACGACACGGAACGGAGCAAATTATTTCAATGGAGGTGAAAATGATCTGATGATATAAGGTTCAGGGTGGCAGTCATGAAAGAATGGAGCGTAAATGTATTACAGTGGATGAGACACAAGTGAATTCTCTGAGTGACTTCTCTTGAACATATCGGCGACACTGACATGATGGATTGGTAGCGTTAACCCAGAATGTGGATGGTGTGATGGACCAATGGTGATATGACCAGTGAACGGAACAACCCAACGCGACTCAGATGCGGAGTGAAAGTGTCATGTTCAAGAGCGAATTGCTACCAATAAAGTTTCTTCAAGTTTTCTTCCCAATTTTTCCCCAGTCATTGCTGACCAGTACCTCTTTATTTTTTTCAAGCTTGAGGAGGATAACACATGCTTGTTCTATAATTTTCCCTTTGGGCAAACCCATCGCCATGTTTTAATGAACCTAGCGATAGTGAAATTCGTTCTTGTCTGTATGGACAAGTTTGTCGCTATTCGGTTTTAACAAGTTTAAGGACAAAGATAACTCGGTCCTTTTCAATTTTAGAGAGTCTGAAAGGGACATAAAGAAAACTCCAATAATCCTTTTTCGTCTTATAATCCCATAAGTCTGAAAAAGTATAAAATAATACAAAAGGGATGAATTTTCGGTAATTTTAACAAGCCGAACAAAACAAGTGCTTGATATTTTTGTGTAATAATACCTCAGGTCCAAAAAGATTAAAATCTAAAGGAGGGATAACACTTCCGATCACTTTAACGAGTTGGAGAGGCCAATTGCTCGACAATCCTTTCATATTTTACGAGTCATATGAAAAGAGCTTAAAGGAGACTCGTTTTTCGAGGAACGAGTGATAAATTCGGGTAGCAGCTGATTCCAGGTAAAGTTTGGAATTTTCCAATCACGGTAGTGTCACAAGGATGGCTAACAAGATCACTCTTTGCAGCTGTTCCTCAAAAAGGGTAAACAATCAAATGGAGGTGAATGATCGGCCAAAACAGAGTGGAGGTGATGATGAGAACATGACCAAGGGTCAAAGTTTGATGATAATGCATTCACGATGGTTATTTACCGGAAATTGGTTCATTTTAGAATGAATGAGCTTAAACTCTGGGGGAAACATTTTCTCATTGCTTATGTTTAATTTTTAACGAGCTTGAACTCCACATAAAAACTGCTTGAGCCAGTCGTATAATAAGGATGTCTCATCTAAGATGCCATTTTTATGGAGCTTGCACCTTACAAAGCTTTGCCTCGGAGCCTCTCATATGCAAGGTAGGAATGGCCAACTACGCCCCTCTACTTAACTACCAAGATCACTACCAAGGTTAGGTAGGAAACTTTTTTCCTTTACTTTGCCGGTGCCGTGGTGGCCCCTGCAAAGATGAATGGTCGATTTGACCACTCACTCGACCTAGGCGGTTGAAGTCAGCGGAATCATAGAGTTAACGTTAGTTGGTCATTTCTTGCTTTCTCACAAGATGTTTGCATGCCTCCAGGTATAGCGAAAAATTTCCAGGTTACCAAAGATTGTTCCATCCGCATTGCAGACAAAACACTTCCTCGGCGATGTCTACCGAAATAAACAAAGGTGAGTGGCAAAACTTGCCTCCACTCACATAAATTTGACGAAGGAATCTTATTCCAGTCTAATCTCATAAAACAGTCATATATCCTTCACGGAAACCTACCCTATGCCCAAGGTTTTCCTGCCGAAATAGACCAGGGTGCATGTCCCCTGGGTTTCAGTCATGTCCTCCCGAATCACTCGTGCTCATCAGGTGGACGGACTGGGGATTGATGAGACATTCCTTGCATGAAAAGACCATTCAGGGATTGTATTTGACTATTTTATATGTGTGAGCCGGGGAATGAAAGCTGGTCTATGAGCTTGACCACTCTTCCTTCATGTTGAAAACACATTACTCTAAAGAGTGAGGAGACAATGGCTTCCATGCAATAAATATAGTCGCATCCAAGGAGTATATTATAATCTAGGGGTCCTTGGACTACCATTACGTTCATGTGAACAATTTTCCTTCTCAATTTTATCGGCACATTGGGAAGGATCCCTAACGGTCGACTGGTTCCTTTGTCAAAGCTTGTTAGATTTCTCATCTCAGGAAAAAGCGATGGAAAACCAAGCGCTTTCCAAGCAGTTGAGGAAAGGATACTCACAGAAGCCCCTTCATCTATGATGGTACCGGCCATGACCATTCTGTATATTTGTGCAATGATTCGAAATGGTACACTAGCCAGTAAACGGGGTCTGCCTAGTAGATTCCAATCGAAGGAAACAACTAGGTTGCTTGGAGGTGGGGCCGAATAGACGACCGGATATGACTTCGACGAACTTCCTTCCTGCGGTAAAGGAACGGGTAGACTGCTGCCATGTTCATCGGAGTCTGTGTTTACGAAGAGAATTTGAACGGTGTCGTTCTTGTTCTCTCCGGTGACTGTATCATCTGAAGATGGACCTTCTGAAGGCAAGACCAGGTCAAATGTCACCTCGACCTTTTGACTTTCATCTTGTGTGAATTCAGATGGTTTATCTCCAATGATAGAAGCTTCGACCGACCACAATGGCGTGTCAGTCAGATTTTCAACTAGTGATGGACTTGGGAAGAGTTTCTTATATCCAGGAGGGAGCCATCGTGTTTATATGCCATCACCTCCATCCGTTCATTTGGCCAATCATTCATCTCCATATGTTTGTTTACCCATTTTGAGGAACAGCTGCGAAGAGTGATTTCACTTAGCCATCCTTGTGACACTGCCGTGATTGGAAAATTCCAACCTGAACCTGGAATCTGCTGCTATCCCTGTTTATCACTCGTTCCTCAAAAGATGAGTCTTCTTTGAGCTCTTTTCACTGACTCGTAAAATATGAAAAGTTTGCCGAGTTTTGGCCTTCCAGCTCGTTAAAAGGACCAGAAGAGCTATCCCTCCTCTAGATTTTAATCTTTTTGGACCTGAGGGATTATTGCACAAAAAGATCGAGCGCTTGTTTTGTTCGGCTCGTTAAAGAAATCGAAAATTCATCCCTTTTGTATTGTTTTATACTTTTTTGGACTTAAGGGATTAGGAACGGTGAAACCAGACGGTCGTCCAAAACTCTTTTAGCCTTTTCTAGGAAGGGACAACGGCAGACTGCGTGATCACCTTCACACAGTTTGCAAGGGAATTTACTTTTCCTTTTCTGTCTCGACACTTCGCTTTCACTAGTTGATGATGTACTTTCAACATGATCATCAGAGGTTGTTGACACCGGATTGTGCAAACGAGGAGACCAGTCCCTTAAGATCCGACGGATGCAAGGACAATCTCGATGATAGTGATCTCCTTTGCAAATGACACATGGAGATTTAGGCTTTGATAATGCAGTGTGTGGATTTTCACTAGATGATGCTTGGTTGCCCCTTTTCGCCTTTAGCTCCTTCTTCTTCTTCTCTTTCTTCTCCTTTCCCTTCTTATCCTTCTTAGTTACTTGATTTTTGGCTTTACCAGTTCCATCAAGCGAAGAGGAAGAAAGAGAGGGAGAATCGAACGAAGTAGAAGGTTGGGGGGTAACTCTGGTATCATCTAGTTGCTGACTTGATTGCTCAGGAATCACGGTGTTCTGAATGACAGAGGTCGAGAAGAGCCATACGGGCAAGCCGATTGTCAATCCTGGAAGCGGCAATGTGGCCATATGGGGTGCACCAACATCTCCCCAAGAGGAGAAAGGACTCCATTTTTCTCAACCTAAGACCAATGTAGGAAAGGTGACGTTTATTCCAATTAAAATAAATTTTAGACGCTTTGACACAACTTGTTTTTTCAAATTTTAAGAGTCGAGAAAAAACAAAAGGTGACTCTAGTCACCTTCAATTTTTAATGAGCTTGAAGTGACAAGTGCTCGGATGGACCTTTTCTTTTAAGGAGTCTAAAAAGGAATGAAAGAGACTACTCTGGAAGTCTAGACAGAGGGATTACCAAACTAATCGCAAAACTGCAGAATACTTTTAACGGTACGACAGTCAATCTTCCCGAATGCTGTGTTCAGTGCATTGCGATCGATAGGGCGACAGACACGGGTTCCTATGGATAAAGGATATAGCCTATTGTGGTCTCCCAATATATACTCGACGGTACGTGGGAGCACAAGTCTGTACTGGCACTTGTCGTCTCAAAGTGGAGGAATCACCCAACCAACAATGAAAACAACAGTTACTAGGCTTTACGATGCCGGAATACGTCTCTAGCCTAGACTTCTAAATGTTGTGTGTTAGGTTCCAAAGCGTTTTTAGATTCATTAAATTTATTTTATAGTTGATCTTGTTTAAGAAATTTTCCTTTCAAGTTCACCACGTGATGTAGATATACAATTCCTAAAATGCAATCTAAGATGATAAACAATCGTTTAATCTTCTTTTTGCAATGAAAATCCTAGCTACTAAAGAAAGAGAGATGATATTCTTTCAACATAGAGCAGAGAGCACACACAATATGCATTGTCCTAAATCAAACCAACAAACAGTCTAAATGCACATGCACATGCATGTATTTGTTTTTCAACCTTCTTAATGTGTGAATGATAAAAGAAAGCTAAGCGCAAATCTGAATTATTTTTCAAAGTGACATTACTAACAAGCTTCTTTTCAAGACAAAATGAAGACAATGATGACACTTTGCGATTTGGAATTGAAAAATTGCTTACGAAACTTGAAAAACTATTAATTCAAATCAAATACAAGAGTAACAGTGTAATCGACTATCAAGAACAATCGGATTCTCTTCTATGACTGAAAATGACACTTGTGACACTTCCGAATCAAGAAACGAAGTTCAATTACGCTACTTCTTTGTAAAAGAGAACTAAAAATGGCTCATAATACATAAAAACATTTACAGTTCTTTGCACAATGGAGGTGGAATAATGGCAAGGAAGGGGGTTTCCGTAGAGGTATACTGACTACGGACAACAAAACTCCTGAATAGAGCTGAAAAGAGTGAAGAAAAACCAAAGTCTGGAGGAAAAATTAGCCTTCTCTGACCATCGCACCTGTTACACAGGGATTCCAGTATGCATCCCACCTACTGCACAGGGGAAGTGTGATGCATACTGATATCCTTGAAGAGAGGGTGCGATGGTACTTTGCGAGACTTTTGATCCAGTTCTTGATCACAGTTTGCAGCACAGTTCAGGGATTTAGGTCGAGCAAGTGATAATCAGTAAATAAATCACAGGGGTAGATCTAAGGAGGTTACTAGAGCCACCACAAGGGCAATTAGGATGTTTACAAATCAATTGTTCAGTTTATAAACAAAACCCGGAGATAGACTGAAGCAACATTGATCTACTTTGCACTTGCATAGCAGATGTAGTTCGAAGGCTAGCTGGCTTGACTTCAGGCTCCGTCTGTAAGTTTATAAAACGAACAAGTATAGAAAATAAAACAAGCTATTCGCTCCCCAGCAGAGTCGCCATTTTGTTATCGGGAAATCTAGTGTCTATGCAGAGCTGCTAGTCCCACTAAGACTGGTAGCTATCTTAGAAACAAACAAACTAAAACTACTTTCGTTTTCCTTTATGAGAAGTAGATAAGATGGGAATAAAGGAGACCAACCTCTGTCTTGCACTTGGTTCCTTGCTTGATTCCTCTCTCTTCAGATAGATCTTTGCCACTCGCTTCCTCGTCTACCTAGCTTCAAAGAGCACCTGTGGAATCAAAGCAGCATAACACTATCCAAGAATAGAGATCTACTATCACAAACAATATAGGACCAGATATATATTGACCACACAAATGCATATATCATCAATCATACAAGAATGTGGAGGAAAACTTGAATAGATTTATTAATATCAAGAATAGCAAAGAGGATTACAACCAATTGTTCTGACCCAGCGTCATCCTCTCAGCAAGAAAGCCCTTCTTCACCTCATGAAAAGCTTAGATCACCCAACACTATGATGTTACACCAAGAAACCAGTAGCACTTCCTTACAAGATACAAAATTCCAGCCTCTGGATCTCTGGGATGAGGGATCCATATATATATGATTGTAGTGAGGTGAGTCAGCTTCTGAGATTTTGTTATGAAACTAGCTCAAGAAAAGATAGAAAAGATAGATCAACGCCTTAGAATTCAGCCTCTTCGAGGGGGAAACCTCCTTTACATTACATAAATGAACAATTCTTGGATGATTCAAATGACAAAACCTCCTTTCTATATATAAGAGTCTAAGGAGTCACAATATAACCCAGACGACTTAACAATAATAATATAAAGCCACAAAAATAACAATAGAGGGATTCTATGGGGCACAGTAATAACAATATGGGGATAATAGGGGCACAACAATATTAATAAGGGGTACAACTACAATAGTAATGGGGTAATCACTAGTATTATAGGGACCCAACATGCCCCTCTCCTTCAAAAAAGTGTTGTCCTCAATGCTTGAGAAGTTCTGGATAATTCTGTATAAAATTCTCATCCTCCCATGTGGAATCTTCAGCGGATGAGTTCTTCCACTTGATAAGATACTCCGAAATTGATCGATTTCGTAGCTGTCGAGTTCTTGTTTCTGTGACTGCTTCTGGTTCCAATATAATTTTTCCTTCCTCGTCAAGTTCTGGCAATATTGTTTGAACTGGGAGCTTGTCGCCTATAACCTTCTTTAAACATGAAACATGGAAAACTGGGTGCAATCGAGAAGCTGTAGGAAGCTCCAATTTGTATGCTATAGTACCAATCTTTTGCAACACCTTGTATGGACCATAATACTTTGGTGATAATTTATTATCCTTCTTAGCTTGCTTGAGGGACAATTGCTTATATGGTTGTAGCCGTAGGAATACCCAATCACCTAAATCAAAACTTCTCTCGCTACGATGTTGATTTGCCTGTTGTTTCATTCTATTCTGTGCCAACACGAGGTTATCCTTTAAGAGTTGGAGGACTCGTTTTTGATGTTCAATGTGATGTTCCACTGCTTGAACCTTAGAATTTTCTCTTAAATATGATGTGATGGATGGTGGCTGATACTTATAAAGTGCCATAAATGGGGTCATTTTTGTTGCTATATGGAAGGAAGTGTTATACCACCATTCAGCCAGAGGCAACCATTTGACCCATTGTGTCTGTTTATCAGATACAAAGCAACGAATATATCCTTCCAAACATTTGTTTACTATCTCAGTTTGCCCATCAGATTTAGGATGATAAGATGAGCTATGAGCTAATTGAGTACTAAGACAAGAAAGTAATTCTGTCCAAAAATTTCCAGTGAAAATGGGATCTCTGTCATTTACAATAATCTTTGGGTTTCCATGTAGCTTTTGAATTGTTTCCATAAATGCAGTAGAAACTGTACTGGCTTTAAATGGATGTGATAATGCGCAAAAGTGTGCATACTTGGTAAGTCTATCAACTACCACCATGATGACACTCTTTCCCTCAGAATTGGGTAAACCTGTGATAAAATCCTTTGAAACCTCCTCCCAACGTTGGCTTGGAATGGATAAAGATTGTAATAGACCCGGTGTCTTAATTGTTTCAATTTATTTTGTTGGCAAACCAAACATTCCGCCACAAACTTTTGAATATTTGATTTAAGGCCATCCCAAAAAGATTCCTTCTTAACCCTGTGGTAAGTTTTTAAAAATCCTGAGTGCCCTCCTAAGGGAGAAGTGTGCAATTCCATAAGAATCTTTTGTTTTAGCTGGGAATTCTTACAAAGGTATAAGCGATCTTTGTACCATAACGAATCATTTTTCCAAATAAATGTATCAGGCATACTGGAATCTTGTTGTAACTTTCGAATAAGTGCCCACACTTCTTCGTCATTCTTCCATTCCTCCCTTGCTTCGTTTATCCAATCTGGTTGGATAATAGAAATGGCGCACAACAATGCTTCCACATCCTCATCCTTTCTTGAGAGTGCATCTGCCACCACATTTTGCTTCCCTTTTTTGTAGATGATTTCAAAGTCATAACCCAACATCTTTGTGACCCACTTTTGTTGCTCTTCAGAGGATAATCTTTGTTCTGAAAAGTATTTAAGGCTATCATGATCCATTTTTACCTTGAAGTGTCTTCCCATTAGGTAGGGTCGCCATTTCTTAAGTGCATGGAGTATGCCAAACATTTCCTTCTCATAAATAGCTTTGTATAAAAACTTTCCATTGATTGGACTACTTTCAAAAGCAATAGGTCTTTCATCTTGCATTAAAACAACACCAATTCCATTTCCTGAGGCATCACATTCCACAATAAAGGTTTTTGTGAAGTCAGGTGTAGCTAAGACCGGTGCTTGGCACATTGCCTCTTTAAGATGTTCGAATGCCTTTGTTGCTTCTGGAGTCCATGAAAATGCATCTTTCTTCAATAATGTTGTTAGAGGTGCTGCTATTCTCCCATAATTCTTAACAAACTTGTGATAATACCCTGTCAACCCTAGAAATCCTCGCAGATGCTTTATGGATGTGGGAATTTTCCATTCCTTAATGGCTTTAATTTTGCTAGGGTCTACCTTAACTCCTTCATGAGATACAATATGACCCAGATATTCCACCTCTTGTACTCCAAAGAAACATTTGGATCTTTTTGCATATAATTGTTTCTCCTCCAATAGTTGTAGCACCCTGTCAACATGTTCAACATGATCCTTCCAAGACTTGCTGTAGATTAGTATATCATCAAAAAATATTAACACAAATTTTCTAAGGAAGGGTTTGAAAATGGAATTCATCAAACCTTGAAATGTTGAAGGTGCATTGGTAAGGCCAAAAGGCATGACCAAAAATTCATAATGACCCTCATGAGTTCTAAATGTTGTTTTCGGAATGTCTTCAATCTTCATTCTGATTTGATGATATCCTGAACGAAGATCCAACTTGGTGAAGTAAATTGATCCATGCAATTCATCCAGTAGTTCATCAATGACAGGAATGGGAAACTTATCTTTAATAGTGAGCTTGTTGAGCTCCCTATAATCCGGACACATGCGCCATGATCCATCCTTCTTGTGCACCAATACGACTGGAGCAGAGAAAGAACTTTGACTTGGTTGAATTATACTAGCCTCTAGCATTTCTGCAACCATACGTTCAATTTCACTCTTTTGGGCATAGGGATGTCTGTATAGCCTGATGTTTGGAGGAACACTTCCTGGAATTAGATGAATAGCATGATCATGATCACGAATAGGTGGGAGACCTTTGGGAGTCTCAAATACCTTGGAATGATTGTCCAAGACTTTTTGGAGATCTGGAGAAATAGATGATTCCACTGTGGACACATCTAGCGAACATAATTGTGCAATTACACCTCTTTGTTCCTTTTTTAGAAGCTTTGTCATACTGTTAGAGCTGATTATCTTTCTCGGTTTCCCTGCAATACCCCTTAATTCAACTTCCTTTCCTTCCACAGAAAATTTCATGAAAATTTCTTGGAAATTAAAAGCTATTGTACCCAAGGATTGTAGCCATTGGACTCCTAGTACAACATCAGCACCTCCCATTGGAATGGAAATCATTGGGCTAGTCAATACATATTCTCCCATGGATAAATTGATATTATGGCACTTTCCTGAGCAATTTATTGTTCCTCCATTTGCAACCATCACTTGACACTCTGGTGCTAGATATAAGAAGCAATTCAATTCTCTTGCTACCTTACAATGAATAAAATTGTGGGTACTTCCTGAATCAATCAACACTATTACCTTTTTCTTCTTGATTTGTCCTTCTATCTTGATGGTTTGAGGAGTGGTAATTCCTGCCAATGCATTACAAGATATGGTCAGATTCATTTCTTCTTTATCTAGGCTTTGTTCTTGGAGTATATCCTCTTCTTTCAACCTTTCTTGCTCCTTTTCTTCTTCCTCTTCACAATCTATGAAGAATAATTCTTCTCAGCACACTTATGACCTTTAGTGTATTTGCTATCACAATTGTAAAAAAGCCATTTTGCTTTTTTTTCTTCCAATTGTTGTGGTGTCAACCTTATAGGTTGTGGAAGACTAGCAGCAACAACACTTCCGTCTTTATAGTTGTGAGTGGTATGCTTCCTGGTTGCCATAATTTTGCTTTCCATTTTTCTTGCTAACCTGAATGCCTTCTCTAATGAATCAGGTTCCCAAAGGCGAACATCATGTTGGATATTATCCTTTAAAGACCCTATGAACACATCAATCCTATGCTCCTCTGGAATATCTTTTACCCTTATGTTCAATTTTTGGAACTCCTCAATGGCTCCATTATTGAACCCTTTTGTTTGAGACTTATCAATTGGCTAAAAAAAGTGTTGCTTTTTGTATCCTCATAATGTGCTATCAATTCTTCTGTAAAAATTGCCCAAGTGATAAATTGTTTACGAGAGCAAAGCCATTGATACCATACAAACTGATTTGGTTCCAAATATAAAGTTGCAATACGTACCTTTTGTGTGTTTTTCACATTATTGAGATCGAAAAATTGCTCCATCTGTAATATCCATGTTGCGGGACCCTTGCATCAAACTTCCTCATATCGATTTTTGGAATATGGTGGATCTTTGATCCAACATTAGAGTCTATGGAATCATGATTAACATTTCTTTTGTTCTCATCATGAGTTTCCTTTACTACCCTTTCACCATTAGTGACCCTTTCTTGTAGCAACTTATTCATATTTATCTTTAATTCTTCCATGTCTGTCTTCAAATCTATCTTCAAATCATCCATCTTAGCTTCCACGTCATTTATCTTAGCTTCTACACCTTTCTTTAAACAATCCATCTTAGCTTCTATGCCTTTCTTTAAACCATCCATCTTAGATTCTGTTCCTTTTTGTGCAAGGGACAGTTGTTGCACTTGGTCTTGTAATTTTGATATATCATGTTGCATTTCTTCCTCTTCTTCATGAGTCATGCTAGAGCTTTCAGGTTCCTTACTAGGTGTTTGCATTCTCTTTCCTCAGGCCATCAGTTACTGATAATAATTCTCTACTATGCCCTTTGAATTCCTTCAAAATAAATTTTCAAACCAAGCTTAAGCAAAAATTTAAGAAAATCTACGCAACTTTTTTCACTTTGTAGGAGCTCGATATTGCCTCTGATGTATCTCTGCACTTTCCAAGCATTTAGATCTGAATTTGTGATCTGCAGTAGCCCTCTGTGTTCTCTTTCCAATGCCACAAGTCTGACCCAAATTGGATTCTCCAAGGAAGAGTTATGCGAAATCTCCCACAGTGACTTGATTATAGACTAGTTTAGTAGAGCGAACTTGTACGACGTGCCACGAGTCACTGTTTCGACCTTTGGATCTGAAAAATGCATACAAAAAACTATAGTTCATCCTCTTTCTATACCTTTTTACTAAATTTCAATCCGATCCCCAGAGAGAAAGTTATGACGCTTTTCCTCAGGTCACCTGTTTGGAATGTAATTCAGGAGTCTGCAAAAAGACCAACTTCCTCAGATCATATCTTTGCAAATATAGGGCGAACAACTTTGAAATTTGGACCTGAGGTTCAGCGCGATTTCTTCTCAAATGGGTTTTTTTTGCAACTTCTGAAACATCGTAGAAAACAATTTATAGCGAAAATGCCACGATGACCTGTTTGGAGCAGCGAAACCCTAGAATCCAAAGCTTTGATACCAAATGTTATGAAACGAGCTCAAGAAAAGATAGAAAAGATAGATCAACGCCTTAGAATTCAGCCTCTTCGAGGGGGAAACCTCCTTTACATTACATAAATGAACAATTCTTGGATGATTCAAATGACAAAACCTCCTTTTTATATATAGGAGTCTAAGGAGTCACAATATAACCCAGCCGACCTAACAATAATAATATAAAGCCACAAAAATAACAATAGAGGGATTCTATGGGGCACAGTAATAACAATATGGGGATAACAAGGGCACAACAATATTAATAAGGGGTAAAAATACAATAGTAATGGGGTAATCGCTAGTATTACAGGGACCCAACAGATTTGATTAGTGTCCTCTCTCTGATAGTTCTTGATTCCACTTGGAGATTGATGATCTCTTACTCATCCCTGGGCAAATTCAGAGAGGCAAGTGTCACAGGAGAAGTTTCTAGAAGATTCCATGACCATCCACCTCGCAAATTGGCTCTGCCATTTATCCACTCTCGCCCATCGCACCCCATAGAAGGGCTTTTCAGTATGCATCGCACCTCTTGTGTGCATTTAGGTGGGATGCATCGCACTTTGACAATGGAGCAGGTGAGATGGTCCGGCTTTGACCAGTTATGAGTAGTTTTTCATGGAGAACTTCTGGGAGATGATGTGATCAGCTGACCTTGTTCTTTTAGGGGATGGAACAACACTTTTAGGGACTTAGGAGTCCTTGGTTTATTGACATCTTTGATTGGGGTTGCAGTGCCCAAAAATGTCTATAACAGATTCTCAGGATATAACCAAGTGGTGGTTCACCCTAAAGATCAGAGAAAGACTACTTTCACCACCCCTTTTGGAACATTCATGTACGCTCGCATGCCCTTTGGGTTGATGAATGTAGGAGCCACTTTCCAGAAAGCAATGGAAATAACCTTCATGGGTGAGAAGGATAAGTTTGTGGTAGTCTACTTGGATGATATCACAGTCTTTTACAAGACAGACGAAGAACACATCCTCCACCTAAAACTTACCTTTGAGAAGTGCAGGAGGTATGGCCTTTCTCTGAATCCAAAGAAATCTTAGTTCATCCTAAGGGAAGGAAAGCTTCTTGGACATATAGTAGTGTAGGAAGGGGTGAAGATTGATCCTGAATGGGTCAAATCCATCAACCTTATCCCCCTCCCAAGAAATAAAAAAGAAGTCCAAGCCTTTCTGGGGAGGATAAATTTCTTAAGGTGCTTCATACCTAAATATGTTGAGATAGTTAGAAGTATCACAAATATGCTTAGGAAGGAGAATGAAGTTAAGTGGCACACCGCTTCCCTTGATTCTTTCACTAGGATCAAAGAAGCTATGGCTGAGGCCCCATTGCTAGTCAACCCTGATCTTTCAATTACCTTCTATATATTTTCTTTTGCTTCTCTGCATACCATTGTTGTAGTGATATTACATAAAAACAAGGACGAACACGAGTAACCTATCGCTTTTTTCAATCAAGTCATAAGGGACATTGAGCTGAAGTATGACATATTGGAAAAACAAGCGTATGCACTAGTTAAGGTTCTCAAATCATTTCGTATGTATGTACTGTAGTCCAAGGTCACAACATTTGTCTCGAAGACTACAGTCAAAGACATTATCGTGTAGGGAGACAATGAAGGGAAGAGGGGCAGATGGATAGCCAAAATACAGGAATATGAGCTAGAAATCACGCCTACCAAGCTCATAAAAGGCCAGGGGTTAGCTAAGATCTTATCCAAACCTAACTGCCCAGCTCTTGGGATAAATTTAGTCATAGAAATAGTAGGGTTGAAGAGCACTAGAGCAACATTAGAACATCTGAGCAAAAAATTTATGCCAAGTATGAGAGGTCTCAGTGGTATAAAAATGTTGTCCATTATCTCCTGTTTTTGAGATTCCCATTGGGACTAGGTTCCTCTAAATATTGAAGCTTGAGATTACATGCCCAAAAGTATGTTATATCAAATGGCTTATTATATTGGAAGGACCCAATGGGTGTATTGTTGCCGTGTTTAGTAGAAATAGAGAAGAATAAGGTGATGGAAGAATTTTATGGAGGAGCTTGTGGTAAGCATTATAGTTGGAAAGTCACTGCACACAAAATCCTCAAGGCTGGATTTTACTGGCCTACACTATTCAAAGATGTTTATAACAGAGTCAGGAGCTGCTAGAAGTGCCAGATGTTCACTAAAAGACAAAAAATTGCGCCTCTCCCTTTGATTCCTGTACAGGTGGAAGAGCCCTTCAGACAATGGGGCTTGGATTTTATAGGAGAGATCAACCCACCATCCAGTGGCCAACACAGGTGGATATTAATAGCTACCAACTACTTTACCAAGTGGGTTGAGGCTATTCCGACCAGGAATGCTACAAATGCAGTGGTTATGAATTTCATGGAAGAAAATGTACTATCCTGCTTTGGTTGCCCCTCCAAAATCATCAACGATAATTCCCAAGCCTTTAATTCTGCCAAGTTCACTACTTTCTGCAGCAAATATAACATTACTATCGGGCATTCCACCACATATTACTCTCAAGGGAACGACTTGGTCGAATCCTCTAATAAAACAGTGATAAGGATATTGAAGAAAATCATTGCTGAAAACAAAAGGAACTAGGATTCTCAATTGAAATTTGATTTCTAGGCCAACAAGGTAACACCCAAGAGATCCATTGGGGTATCATATTTTTGAGTTGGTATATGGCAAGGCTGCTGTTTTCCCTATACAATTAGTAATGCCTGTGGCAAAGCTATTACAAGAAGTTGAGGAGGATCCAAGTGCACCAATAAGAAGAACAAATCAACTGGTGGAACTTTAGGAGAGTAGAAAGCAGGTGGAGACCAGACTATTTGATTATCAACAAAACATGAAGTTGTTGTTCGATAGAAAATCTAAGGACATACCATTTCAGAAGGGATATTTTGTTCTCAGGTGGGATGTGAGACGAGAAGACAAAGGAAAACATGGGAAATTTGATTCACTCTGGTTAGGCCCCTTCAAGATCACACAAGAAAGAGGAAACAACACCTACATGCTTGAAAAATTGGATAGTGAACTACAAGAACTGTCGGTAAATGGTCAATTCCTAAAATTTTATTTTCAAAATTAGAGACAACTTTCTCTGGCTCATTGTAAATATCCAGTTTGTGTTGTGAAAATTGTTATTTGAATTTTTAGTTTATTGCCAAATAAGTCCCTTTCACAAAATGATATTTTGTTTAAGAATAAACCCATGCCCAATGAAAGGAAAGGCTACTGGTCTGCAGGTTCTCAACACCTTGTCTGCAAGGCACTATCCCTAGTTGGAGCCAATATTGTCACTCACTGCTTTTTCAGTCACTAGTTGCTTCAAAATCCAAATAGCAGTGATGTTTGGGGCTAAATTATGAGCCACAGAAGCTACCAGAGCCAGATCAGACCATCTCCATTTCCTAGTGCTCGGGAGGAGCTTTCCAATGGTATATAGAAGTCTAAAAGCAGACTTCCAGAGCTAAAGTTAGAGCCCATGGAAGGACCCCTATGAAGGCCCCCAACAAATGAAATATTGGCTAAGTGTTGGGAAATAATCGCAATCAGGATAGAAGGAGCCCATCGCATATCAGCCATCGGTAAAGGCAAAGGGCCAAAGGCTTAAGACTTATTGGTGGTTTGGGGAGGCTGATTATGATTTGTGATATCGCATCTCGCACATCGGTTGTCGACGAGTTACAAAGGACAAGGACTGTGGCGAGGGGCCAATTTGCGATATAAACCAAAATCACTAAGAGGGCCGATAAATGACTAACATAGGAAATTTTTGCAAAAAAAAGATGGATGGACCCTTCTCTCTCTCCTTCGCGGGGTACATGTGTCAAGCCACAAGAAATATTGCACATCGGCCATTGGCAAAGGCAAAGGGCTCCCTCGTAAGAGATATCAGCGATTCCATCAACCGATTGCGACGTGCGAGATTCTCCTCTAGACGCGATAAAAGATTAAAACTAGGTTTATAAAGACCCCGCACTTGGATTAGAGGCCCACTCCACTAGTTAAGGAGAAAATTGAAAAGGCTCATTTCGTCTGTTGTAGAGGAAAAGGCTCATAGCTACACAATTGAACTATGAATAAAGAAGGTTGCTCAACCACCTTGAAAGGGCATTAAAGACACAATACAAAGTTTTAAAGGTGAGGTGGGTCAACAACCAGTGGGTCAACAACCAGTGGGTCATTATGAGCAGGTGGACCTTCAAGATTAAGAATGGGTCGATTTAGAGGAAGGATGCTCACACACACAGATCTAGGAGTCGGTGATGAAGAAAGTAGTGGAAGAAAAGACAGAGGGATGTAAGGTAGTGTAGGGGAGCCATACTCTACGCCATGACAACACCAACATACTGATATGATCACGGGATAGGCTAAAAAATCCTTGGCTCTTTTTCCTTCAGGTCCATTTATTTTGCTATATCGAAACATGCCACCCATCCTAAAGCATTCAACTTTGTAATATTTTTGGGCCATAGAGACAATTAAGGATGATATAGCTATTCTACAAGACCGAGGAATAGGGACATTAGATATTTCATGTAATTAACTATATTGCCCCTCTTCCTAGATAAATAGAGGAACATAAGACTTAGAAGGGGTTAAAAAATTATAGGAAAAACACTACATGTATAATTTCAGACTGTATTTCCTTTGTAATACAAGTCTTTTGGAATATCAATGAAACTGTGGTGATTCCATCTTCAAAGGATTATAGTATGTGTTCCCCTCTGTTTTACTCATTAAATGTTCATGCTTCTTCAACTAATTTATGTAGTTATTGTTGCTAGATATGTTTCAAGCTCTCTTATAGATTCGTTGGTAAGCTGTATGTTAATGCAAATGCCTGTTACCATCCCACAGATTCATTTGTCTTGACATTGTTTATGTATACGCCTATGAGGATCATTGCGATTATATCTTTAAATGTGCAACATATGAATCATAGCCTTCAGTCCTCCCTTTAGACCTCATTTCCTCTTGTAACCCAAATAACATAGAAATCCTTACAACCTTGAGCTCTTTGTGTTCAACATTGAATTCTTGAGGTCTTAAGCTCTGTGTGATGAGTTTCTCTCCTCTAGTATCCTCTTTCGCCCACTCTGTAAAAGATTATTAAGCTGTAAGACCTTGAAGCTCTCGGCCTCCACTCTTTTGATGATTATTTCCAGGATTTGAATTTGTGAAGAAGTATTTGAAATCCATGTTTCATTCCTTTGGATTAATGAACCAACCTATTTCCTATATACATATAAACCTATAGAACCATAGGTGTTGTCTCCAGCATATCCAAATATTTTGAGACACACCATTTTAGATGTGCCCAAGCACTGGCCTTGAAGAATTCCAAGGCTATCTTTGGGAGATACAACAGAAGGAATAAAAATGTTTGATCAACGGAATTAGTTTACTTTAGAAGATAGAGAAGAGTCTCTTGTTGAAGAGTCCTGTTTTTTCCTTCTACAATCTTTCTATAACATTGCCAAACATCTAAGAAAGAAGGAAAGAAATTAAAGTATGTAAATGAAAGAAGGTAAATATTGTTTTCAGTTCAGTTCTTAGTTCATGGAGAAGAGTCTCCTAACTTAGGAGGTCCTGATTGTCCTTCTCACATAAAAACTGGTTGCTAAAAGGAAATCAATATTCACATAAATTTAATCTAGGAAAGCATATAAGAAAGTAAATCTTGTTTTAGTTCAGTATAGCTCATGTAGAAGAGGCTCCTAACTTAGGAGGTTCTGGTTGTCCTTCTCACATAGAAACTAGCTACTGAAAGGAAATCAATCTTCACATAACAAAACACACTTGCAGAAAGTAAATCACACCTGCATGAAAGGAAACAATAGAAATAAAACTCTGTTACAGATGTATGCGAATTGTGGTTTATGAGGATCCATCCATTCCTCAATGAGAACACATGAACAACTTTCACTCCTTAAGAATCAAGCAACATTCATAACTCATAATTGCAATAAAATGATATTAATCATGTTGAATGAAAAATCATAAATCTGATGCTAATAAATAACTGAAAACTATTGGCTTCCTTTGAAGGATGCTCCTCTTATTTATACATGAATTAGGGATATCTTCTCAATAAATGTAAATCCCTTAAATATCTACTAGACCCATACTTGTCTCAACTTATCCCTAAATACTATATACAAATCCCATGATACATAAAGATCTCCATGGTCTTTCTCCTTGGAATATGGTCTACCTCTTGAGTTGAAATTCAAATTTGTGCTTGGGAGGCCAAGTAAGATCCTTCTATAACCTCCAAATAATCCTATACATGTCACAAAACTCATAACACACACACACACACACACACACACATATACATATAAATGAAACCATGTTAATTTCCTAGTTTTTAATCATAAATTCATTAAAAAATACATAAAATAAATAAATTTGGAAAATGATTATTCTAACCCATATGATCATGAAGATGATTAATTGATGTAGGGTTTTAGGCTAGATAGCTATGAAATGAGGGCTAAATGGTTATGAAATGACGGAAATATGGATGAAGACGGAAGACAACTTTGAGACTCAATAGATGCTATAACGTACTCCTTTGTTGAATACCTTGAATCACTCATGCCTCAAGCTTAGGTCTACTGCTCACAGCATTTGGATACCTGCATAAGAGATCAAAGACACACCACAACTTACAAGTACAACAAGCATAATCAAAAGTAATCTACTTAATAGATCAAGGAGCATTAAGATAAATGATGCATTAACACAAACATTTATGGAAAGTGAACCAAAAGTTGTATATATTAATCAAATAAAGGAGGAAGCATACAACCAAGCCTTGATGTCAATAAGCTCTCCTTGAGTGAATGTCCAAGTCCAAGCTAAATCTCTCCAAGAACTCCTTCTCCAAGCCAAATGAGTAGCATGTAGGCACTATCTCAGCATAAGGGTGAAAATAGCCAAAGATCAACCATTTGTGAATGTTAGAGGATGAATATATAGGCATTGAAAGGGATTTAGGATCTCTCCAAAGATAAGAGAAGGCCCTCATCTCAAGGAGGTAGCTCATAGGGATAAGACCAAAGGGTAATATTGGGAGAATTCGACCATATCCACGTTGAACAACCTCAAGCTCGTCATTCTGCAAGCCTCTAGATCACGAAGCTTCTTGTCCTCTTTGGGAAAACTTTCCTTTTAGGGATCAGTGAGGGTGTCCAAGAAAAAAGCGCGTTGGCATTGCGAGGCTAGTATAGTGTGTAGAAAATCCTGTAGATTCACAAGTTAATGCAATTTGATAAAGCAAAAGACAAAAATATACTTCTACTCTTTACAATGGAAGCCCATAAAATCGAGAAAACAATAATCAATAGAGGAAGAGAATCAAAGGCACATAACACAATAAATATCCAGGGAAAGCCATAGCTCAAAGCCCCACTATCTGTTTTGTATTAATCCAGAAAATCAAGATGAAATTACAATGCTTGTTCTCTCTAGAACAATCCCAACACTCAACAAATTCAATCTCCAACTCATATGCAAGCTCAAGTTCAAAGCGTAGCCTCTTCAAAAGCTCTCCAAGTCTCTGTTCCAATGTGTAATTACTATGAAGGATAACTTGTATTTAAAGGGAAATAAAGCCTCTAAAAACTGTGCAATCCCTTAAGGATCAATTCCTGATTGCGTGCATTGTCAGTGCAACTCAGAAAAATCTAAAAAAAATAGTACATTGTCCCTGCACCCTAGTCTCAACTGGGTCTTTCTTAGAATTGACATGCATGAGTTTATGATCAATAAATATTTAGTTAACTAGAGTAGCACTAGTCGAGTTCATTAGTGTCACCACTGGATGTAAACTCACTATTAGTTATCTCAATCAGTTTGAGAACTAATTTAAATGAACTGACTCATGAAATTGAGTATTCTATTTTACAACTCACAATTAACTCACACTAGACTCCTACAAAGTACGAAGAACATATACATTACTTCCAAAAGACTTCCAACTCGAATTTCATAAGTTAAGTAAGTTTAATAAACTTAATTTAACTATTTTAAGTTGCTATGAGAATATAATTCGAATTTAATTCATAATTTAATTCAAGAACAAATTAAACCAGAATTTCTTGTTGCCATTTCTCAACACTCTCTAAAAAAGAAATGGATTATCAGCTACCCTGATCCTGTCCCTATGAAACTCGAATTTACATCTTGACAATGCCTTTGTCAAGATGTCAGCACCTTGCTCCTCCGTGGGAATGTAATCTAACAACACGATCCCCCTCAATACACAATTTATGAGATGACGATACTGAATATCAATATGCTTGGACTAATCATGAAAGACTGGATTTTCAGAGAGTTTGATACAACTCTGATTATCACAATAAATCATTGTCAGATCCATTTGCTAACCAAACAAACCAACCAAGATCTTCCTCATCTAGATAGCCTCACATGTTGCTTGACTTGCATCCATGTACTCTTCCTCTACCGAACTGAGTGCAATCGATCTCTATTTCCTGTTGTACCAAGAAACTACCACTAACCCAATACTAAAGATCCTTCCTGATGTGCTCTTCCTGTCATATGGACTCCTTGCCCAATATACATCGGTGAAGCCTTGAATATTCACTCCCTTTGTTTGTCTATACCATAACCCAAACGGAGTAGTGCCTCTGAGGCATCTCAATACATGCTTTTCCACCTTCCAATACAACTTGGTAGGCCTATCCATCGCTTGACTAAGTTGGTTAACTACATAACACATATCCGGTCATGTGTTCACCAAGTACATGAGTGAACCCACAAGCTACCTGTAAACAATAGCTTCCACTACTTCCCTGAAGTAGCATCCTCCTTCCTCTAATTACCAACTAGAGGAGTCTCCATGGGTTTACTGATCTCCATGAAAAATCTCTTGAGTATCTCGTTGGCATACTTGCCCTGAGATAAAAACAACTCGCCATCTCCCTGCCATACCTCCATGCCAAGAAAGTAATGCATGAGCCCCATGTTCTTCATCTCAAATTCTCTTCCAAGATTTTATGAGCTTCTCATCGCCTGTCAGTATGAGATCATATAAATAAAGTACAATGATCAACAATGTACCTTCCACCACTATGTGATACAGGTTTTCATCTGCTTCACTCTTCGTGAAGCCCAACCTAGTGAAGTAGCTATCTATCCTGGTGTACCAAGCACAGGGTGCTTGCTTCAGCCCATAAAATGCTCCCTTGAGTCAGAACACATGCGACTTATCGTCCAAGGTTTCAAAACCTTCGGTCTGCTCTATGTACACCTCTTCCTCAATCATGCCATTGAGGAAGTGTTGAGTCCCAAACCTGCATCTTCCCTATATAACTTTTTAGCCTTCTTTTCCATTTACTTGATCCACCAAGCTGTCAGATCATTGCATATTAGTCTAAAAAGAGCTTATGAAATGGTTTCCTAACTATGTTTATGACTTCTGTTTGATTTAGATTTTTGTTCAAGCAGCTGCGGAAACTTGTCACTTTCCGCAGCCAGCTCAAGTTTCCGCAACCATTTTGTTAAAGACTATGTTACAGGTGTCCAATGGAGGAACCGGCCACATGGGCAAGCTTCAAGTGACATGTACATGGAGCATGTCCCCTCAGTTCAGCCGAATCACTCACAAATAGCCATGGTCAAAGATGGTCAAAGGAGGGGTCAAACTAAGAGTTTTACGATGGCACGGCTCTGTTTTTCCCATGTGAAGGTTTGCGTGCATTGTGGGGAAAAATGCCTATACAGGACGATCCTATCCACCTAAGGTGTGACAGTGCCTTAGCAACAAACAGAAACAACTATTCTAGTATTCTTCCTTTATGAATTAAGAATGAAGAGAGATGGATGGACTAACCGGTGTCTTCCGTTTGTCCCTCGGTCCAGTTTCTCTTCTCTTTGGGAGTTCCCAACTACTTGCCTTCTCGCTCGCCCAGCTTCAAGAGGTTTCTGCAAGATCACAAGAAGAGAACACTACACAAAGACATGGATTCATATTCATAACTAGTTCAGGATTAGAAATAAACTAAACATACTAATGCAATCATACATCAAAGATACACCAGTATATAGGAGAAACCAAGATAGCTTTATTGATGAATAACAAGGTTCAGGAAGAGATACAACCCAGAGGGCTCCAATCCAGCATCTCCTTCCCAGCAAATGAAATTCGTATCTTCACCTTCCTTCAAAGCATTAAGCACCCAATGATTCCAATCTCAAACCAACAACAATTCTTTGCAATAACAAAATTCCAGCCTCTAGATCTCATGGAGGAGAGATCCATATATAGATGTTTGGAGAGAGGATGAGTCAGCTTGAGATCTGACTAGTGTCCTCTCCCTCTGTCAGTTCTTGCTTCCACTTGGAGGTTCTTGCTTCCACTTGGAGATTGAGAACCTCTTACTCATCACCAGTCGAATTCACTGAGGCAAGTGTCATTGAGGAAGATTCTGGAAGCTTCCAGGGTCTTGACACCTTGTTGAATGAACTTTCCATTTGTCAATTCCCACTCAGCGCACCCTGGTAGTGCTTCTACCTGCGTTGCAGTGCAGGTAGCCAGTGCAGACTTTGCATTTCAGCGTAGACAGCTAGTGGAGCCTCTGAATTGATCCTGAATTGACTTGTTTTTGAGTAGTTTCTGGTGGAGAACTTCTGTGAATTGCTGTGGTTTGTTAGCCTTGTTCCTCTAGGGGTAGGAACAACATGTTAGGGACTTTGGATCCCTTAGATTATGGAAATTTCATGCTTATAGCTGTAAGGCACAAAAATGTCTATAACAGTTGCCCCTTAAAGTATGAGGCCGTTTATCGGGTGAAATGCTTTACCAAGAGGATCCGAAGTTCATTCATTGCTGGGAGGAGACCTGTAATAAGATACAATACAATAAATTATTTTTCATACTGCTTTCATAATCTAGCTGAGGCGGGCATTCCCATGCTCAGCTTTATAAATTCATTTTCTTGTACATAGAACAGACAATCGTCTGATGGTAGACTGATAATTTTGATGAAATTATCATCCTTTGGGTAGGATGATTATCTGCTGCAATGATGTACATGTCAATGTCTTTATCTTTCCTGAATATATATCGCAGCCCGGATGGATGAAACTAGATCCGGGGTCTTCAAACTCGTTCGATCTTCACTCTAAGTACAAGTCGATCCATGTGAGAAATGTTCTGAAGTCGAACATGGAAAGACATCGCTTGATTACCGGTCAATGAGGTAAACCGTTAACAAGCGCGAGAGGAATCACCGATAATGATAATGACCCTCAAGGTACTACAGTACAATTCACGTGGTGTGAATAAAGGACTTGGCGTCGAACACCACGCAAAATCTTTCGGTCGAAGGTCATTGATGTATACCTGTCGCCGGAAGTGAGAAACTTGCCATTGAGGCATGCAAGCTTCAAAGTACTGAAGGGGTTGTTCCTAGATCAACTTCTTGGATAATGAGCTGATGTCGACAAGAAGTGATCCGTCAAAGGAGGGCCTTAATGTATCCCACATCAGTGACACGGAACGGAGCAAATGATTTTGATGGAGGTGAAAACGATATGATGACATATGATTCAGGGTGGCGGTCATGAAAGGATGAAGGATAATGTATGGCAGTGGATGGGACACGGTTGACTTCTCTGAACGACTTCTCTTGAACATATGGCGACACTTATGCAATGGATCAGTAGCATTAACCCAAATATGGATGGTATGGTGAGACCATGGTGATGTGACCGGTGAATGAAACAACCCAACCCAATTGTGGTACGGAGGAAAAGTGTCATGTTCAAGAGCGACTTGCTACCATCAAAGTTTTCTTGAGCTTCTCCCAATTTTTCCCCAGTCATTGCTGACCAGTACCTCTTTATTTTTGTCATGCTTGAGGAGGATAACATATGCTTGTTCTATAACTTGCCCTTCGGGCAAGCCCATCGCTATGTTTTAACGAGCCTAGCGATAGTGAAACTCGTTCTCATCTAAAGACAAGTTTGTCGCTATTTAATGCATTTAACGAGTCTAACGACAAGGATAACTCGGTCCTTTTCATTTTTAGAGAGTTTTAAAAGGTACGTAAAGTCAACTCCGGAAGTCCTTTTTTGTTATCTAATCCCTTAAGTCCGAAAAAGTATAAAACAATACAGAAGGGATGAGTTTTCGATAGTTTTAACGAGCCGAACAAAACAAGCACTCGATCTTTTTGTGCAATAATCCCTCAGGTCCAAAAAGATTAAAATCTAGAGGAGGGATAGCCCTTCCGGTTGCTTTAACGAGCTGGAAGGCCAAAACTCGGCAATCTTTTCATATTTTACGAGTCAGATGAAAAGAGCTTAAAGGAGACTCGTCTTTTGAGGAACGAGTGATAAAACGGGTTAGCAGCTGATTCCAGGTACGGGTTGGAATTTTCCAATCACGACAGTGTCACAAGGATGGCTAGTGAAATCACTCTTCGCAGCTGTTCCTCAAAATGGGTAAACAATCATATGGAGGTGAACGATCGGCCAATGGAAAAGTGGAGGTGACGGTGCAAACATGACCAAGGCTTTAATGGCTGATGATATTACATTCACTGTGGTTATTTACCGGGATAGTTCATTTTTTAACGAGCTTAAACGTGGGTGGAAACATTTGCTCGGTCTTATGTTTATTTTTTAACGAGCATGAACTATGTGCTAAAACTGCTCGGATCTTGCGTTTATTTTTTAACGAGCATGAACTGTGTGCTAAAACTGCTCGAATCTTGCGTTTATTTTTTAACGAGCATGAACTGTGTGCTAAAACTACTCGATAACCCAGTCATATGATAAGAATGTCTCATTGAAGATGCTATCTTTTATGGAGCTTCATCTTACAAAGCTTTGCTCCGGATCCTTTCGTTATGCAAGTTCGGAAACGACTAATCCTACGAGTTTAAAGGGTTAGACCTAGAGGTTTAAAGGGAGGACCTAAAAATTTAAAAAATAAATAGCCGCCCCTTGCTTGCACTCCAAAAGGTTTGCATGCCCCCAGGCATAAAGTATGATTTCAAGGTTACCCTTACTTTGTCCGCCAAAACATTTGTTTAAGCAGGAAAGGCCTACCTCTTTCAGGCTACCCAAAGATTGTTCCGTTAATCTTTCAAACGAAACACTTCTTCGGCGGTGTCTACCGAGATAGAAAAAGGTGAATGACCTTAGTGCCAAACACGTAACTTTGACAAAAGAATCTTATTCTAGAATAACCCCTCTCCAGCAAGGGCGGGGTACAGACTAGTCATATTCTCTCGCGGAAACCTACTCTATACCCAAAGTTTTCCTACCGAAGCAGACCAGGACGCATGCCCCCTGGGTTCCAGTCATATCCTCTCGGATTACTCGTGCTCATCAGGAGGACGGACCGTGGGTTGAGAAATTTCTTGCGTGAAGAGACCATTTAGGGATGGTATATGACTATTTGCGATGCGTGATCCGGGAAATGAAAGCTGGTCTACGAGCTTGACCACTCTTCCTTCGTGCGAAAAACACATTACTCTAAAGAGTGAGGAGACGATGGCTCCCATGCAATATATATAGTCTCGTCCAAGGAGTAGGTTATAATCCAAGGGTCCTTGAACGACCATCACGTTCATTTGAATGGTCTTCCCTTTCAATGTGATAGGCACATTAGGGAGGATCCCTAAAGGTCGACTGGTTCCTTTATCAAAGCCTGTCAGATTTCTCATTTCAGGCAAAAGCGCTGGTGAACCTAGCGCTTTCCAAGCAATAGAGGAAAGGATACTCACAGATGCCCCCTCATCAATGATGGTTCCAGCCATTACCATTCTGTATATTTGAACGATAATTCTGAATGGTATGCTTGCTGGCAAACGGGGTCTGCCTAGTTGGTTCCAGTCGAACGAGACAACTAGGTTGCTTGGTGGTGGGACTGAATAGACGGCCGGGTATGACTCTGACGAAGTTCCTTCCTGCGATAAAGGAATGGGCAAATTGCCCCCTTGTTCGTCGGAGTCTGTGTTGATGAAGAGAATTTGGACGGTGTCATCTTTATTCTCTTCTGTGATGGTATCATTCGAAGATAGAGCCTCTGAAGGAAAAACCGGGTCAACTGCCGCTTCAACCTTTTGACTTTCGTCAGGTATGGAATCAGACGGTTCATCTTCAATGATAGGTGCTTCGGCTGACCACCTGAGCGGGCTAGCCGGGTTCTCAACTGGTGAAGGACTTAGCAGGAGTTTTTGATATCCAGGAGGAAGTTGCACTGGTAAAACCGGGCGATCTTCCAAAACTCTTTTAGCCTCATCTAAGAAGGGACAACGGTGGATGGCGTGGTCGCCTTCACACAGTTTGCAGGGAAATCTAGCTTTCCCTCTATGTCTTGTGGCTTCACTTTCACTAGTTGACGGTGTACTGTCAACATGGCTATCAGAGGTTGACGCCACCGAATTGTGCAAACGGGGAGACCAGTCCTTTGGTATCAGAGGGATGCAGGGACAATCTCTGTGGAAGTGGTCTCCCTTGCATATGACACATGGCGATTTAGGCCTAGTCAGTGTTGTGTGTGGATTTTTGTCAGACGACACTTGTTTGCCCCCAGTCGCTTTTGGCTCTTTCTTCTTCTTCTCTTTCTTCTTCTTTTCCTTCTTCTCCTTAGGAACTTGGTTTTTTGTTTTACCAGCTCCGTCAAGCGAAGAGGAAGGAGGAGACGAAGAATTAGATGAAGTAGAAGGCTGGTGGGCAACTCTGGTCTGGTCTAACTGTTGATTCGACTGTTCAGGAATAGTGGTGTTCTGAACGACATTGGTTGAGAAGAGCTAGATTAGCAAGCCAATTGTCAGTCCTGGAAGCGACAACGTGGCCATGTGGGGCGCACCAACATCTCCCTAAGAGGAGAAGGGACTAGGATTTCCACCAAGGGGAATTCCTTGTTTGGTGTGCTCCATTTTCTCAACCTAAAGATCAACGCAGGAAGAAGGGGTGATTGTTCCGTTTAAAATAAATTTTAACGACGCTTTAGACACAACTTGCTTTTTCAATTTTAAAGAGTCGAGAAAAAGCTAAAGATGACTCTAGTCTCCTTCGATGTTTTAACGAGCCCGAAGTGACAAATGCTCGGATGGACTTTTTCCGTTATAGAGTCTGAAAAAGGCCAAAAGGAACTGCTCTGGAGTTCTAGGTAGAGGGTGTGCCAAACTTTTCGCAAAACCGCAGAATACTTTTTAAGGTACGGGCGGTTGATCTTCCTGAATGCCGTGTTCAGTGCATTGCGATCAGTAGGGCGGCCGACACGACTTCCTAAGGATAAAGGTTTTATGCCTATAGGGGTATCCCAATATATACGCGACGGTACGTGGGAGCACAATCCATACTGGCGCTATTCTCCCTCAGGAGGAATCACCCACCATCAGCGAGATCGACAGTCACCAGGCTTTACGACGCCGGAACAGGTCTCTAGCCTAGACCTCTATGTTGTGCGTTAAGTTACAAAGCGTTGTCAAGTTCATTCAATTTATTTTAGGTTGATATTTTTAGAAGTTTGCCTTTTGAGGTTCACCACGAGATGTATGATACAATTCCTAAATGCAGTCTAAAGATGATAAGCAAGCTTTATATCTTTTCAACTATGAAAATCCTAGCTACAAAGGGAAAAGAAAGACACCATCTTTTCTCAAAGAGCAATCAGCACACTCTAATGCACTTTTCCTAAATCAAGCATGCAAACTATCAAGATGCAAATGCACAATGCAGGTGTTTGTTTTCCGCTTTCTTAATATTGATGCCTAAAAGGAAAGCTTTTTTTGTACAACTTTGAATTTGCTTTTAAATGACAAATACAAACAAGTTTACTTTTTCGAAATCAGAAAGGGTAGAAGAGATTGCAACACTTAACGATTTTCGAAATGAATACTAGTTTCGACACTTAAAAGAGACAAACTCAAACCAAAAGCAAAAGTAAATGTATAACCAACTGTAATCAGCCAATGAACTCTCTCCTAAGATCACAATCGACAGATCTGAATCAAGGGCTACAGGATGACTATTTCACTCTTGCAATGGAAAACTGTAAATGACGCCACAAACACATAAAAACACTCACAATCTTTTTGTACAAAAGGAGGCGGAATTTAAGCAGAGAAAAGGAGTTATCAGATAGGTACCTATGCTGGTTACAGGCTGCAAAAATCAGAGATCAAAACAGGGCAAAACAGAGCAGAGAACCCCAGTTGCACAAGGCCTAACTAGATCAATGCACCCTCAACACAGAGGTTTTGACATTCAGCGTAGGTAGCCTTCACGGGACCTACGTTGAAATGCAGAACCTCTTCACAGGGTCTGCGCTGAAGGAGAAACGAGAGTTTCTCACTGGGTTTTGGGTCACAGTTTTCTGATTAATCTACGGTTTCAGGCCAAATCAAAGCAACAAGCAAGGTACAATCAAAGGGATGCTTTGAGGGAGGGCTAAGATCTATCACAAAGGATCATCAAATCATTTGTGAGTCCATTGTTCAGATCATAGACAAATCCAATGATTGGATCAAAGCAGCAGCTGTCTACTTTGCATCTGAGAATAACAGATGCAGTTCGATTGTTGCTGTTGAGTCTATGAAACAAACAATGATGGAAACACAAATAAAATGACTAAACAGATCTCCCCAGTGGAGTCGCCAATTTGTTGTGGGGAAAAATGCCTATACAAGATGATCCTATCCACCTAAGGTGCGACAGTGCCTTAGCAACAAACAGAAACAGCTATTCTAGTATTCTTCCTTTATGAATTAAGAATGAAGAGAGATGGATGGACTAACCGGTGTCTTCCGTTTGTCCCTCGGTCTAGTTTCTCTTCTCTTTGGGAGTTCCCAGCTACTTGCCTTCTCACTCGCCCAACTTCAAGAGGTTTCTGCAAGATCACAAAAAGAGAACACTACACAAAGACATGGATTCATATTCATAACTAGTTCAGGATTAGAAATAAACTAAACATACTAATGCAATCATACATCAAAGATACACCAGTATATAGGAGAAACCAAGATAGCTTTATTGATGAATAACAAGGTTCAGGAAGAGATACAACCCAAAGGGCTCCAATCCAGCATCTCCTTCCCAGCAAATGAAATTCCTATCTTCACCTTCCTTCAAAGCATTAAGCACCCAATGATTCCAATCTCAAACCAACAGCAATTCTTTGCAATAACAAAATTCCAGCCTCTAGATCTCATGGAGGAGAGATCCATATATAGATGTTTGGAGAGAGGATGAGTCAGCTTGAGATCTGACTAGTGTCCTCTCCCTCTGTCAGTTCTTGCTTCCACTTGGAGATTGAGAACCTCTTACTCATCACCAGTCGAATTCACTGAGGCAAGTGTCATTGAGGAAGATTCTGGAAGCTTCCAAGGTCTTGACACCTTGTTGAATGAACTTTCCATTTTTCAATTCCCGCTCAGCGCACCCTGGTAGTGCTTCTACCTGCGTTGCAGTGTAGGTAGCCAGTGCAGACTTTGCATTTCAGCGCAGACAGCTAGTGGAGCCTCTGAATTGATCCTGAATTGACTTGTTTTTGAGCAGTTTATGGTGGAGAACTTCTGTGAATTGCTGTGGTTTGTTAGCCTTGTTCCTCTAGGGGTAGGAACAACATGTTAGGGACTTTGGATCCCTTAGATTATGGACATTTCATGCTTATAGCTGTAAGGCACAAAAATGTCTATAACAGCGTGGCACAATCCTCAATTTCCTGAGGTGTTGGCACACCTGTGGATCAACCCGTGAACTGAATCGAGCAGCCACCACTCCATGGATTTAACTGCCATAATTACCATACCACTAGATCTCAGGCCGTGGAGATTTACGTGTCTGTTTGGCAGCGTAGAATCTAGGAATTAGTTGCAGCATTTTCACTTATAAATAACGTGTTGGTATATGCTGGATAGCTAGCTTTTTAGATGTAATTTTTACTGTTGTTATAAGCCCACTGTACCGTGCTTTACTTTTGTCTTATTACTGCACTTTTATATATGAGAAGACAACATTCTTGAATTCGATTTGTGACCTAGTATTGACTGGTTGAGGTTGCAGAGGGCCCATGTACACCAAGGCTCTCTATCTATTGTATAGTTTCTTGCTTTCATTTACTGCTTTTATAATCATTAGCTTGTATATATTACGCTGTTCTGATAATCATGTTAACTGCTGTCCATATTTTCTTTTATGTTTTCTCATGACTCTTAGCTCATCAGTGCTTTTCTTACAGTTTTTTGTAGGCAGCCCGGGCAAATTTACATATTTTTAATGACTACTGACATAAGATCATCTTGTCCTTTCTGCTGATTCATTTACTGAGTTTTAATTCCAGCATTGTCATTTCTTTCAGTTTTGCTTTGCTTATTTACTTTTCTGCCACTTAGATATCATATTACTCATCTGTTTATGATTTCCTTCCTATAGCCAAGCGACTCAATTAGTGAGGAATCATAATATTATTTGATGTAGTATGATTTAGTTTTCTTTCCTGCAAGTTAGAGATTAAATTACTTATGTCATTTTCAAGAATTGAAATATGAATGAGTAGTTAAATCTTAGTTTCCTTTTATGCAATTTGATTTCCTGCAATTTAGATATCATATTACTCAGCCTGTTTATGATTACTTCCTATAGCCGGAGCGAGTCGAAAGGTGAAGGGTTAGAATATGGGTTGAAGTAGTGTGATTTAGTTACTTTGCTTTCAGTCTTTGAGTTGCTTTGAGTTCAGTTTTTATTTTCTTTTCATACAGCAGTAAGGATACTGGGCCATTGTCACTAGTTCACTGTTTTGGTACATTTATTTCCCTTTGAGAGTTGATTTCATCACAATTAGTTTGAAACCTTCTTTTTGAGAACCTTAAAGTTTGGAAAATCATTGTAGAAATCACCATTACCATCCATACTTGAATCATTGTAGAAATCACCATTACCATCCATACTTGACTTTCAATTTCGCCATCTCACACTAGGGAATCCACAGAAGATAAACCCAAAAACAAACTAAAAAACTCAAAAACGACAAAAGACTAAGAAATCGGTTATCTTGCATATACAATGCACTTCACTTCAGCAGTTTACGACTCCTGGATTGACATTTTAAATAGCAATTTAGGACACACTAAATTGACCAAACATTTTGGCGCCGTTGCCGGGGAAGTGAAACTAGGTAGCCAATTTCTTAAAAAAAAAAAAAAAGAAACAAGAAAATTTCAAGGAAGGAAAATTGATAACCTCTCAAAGTATGCTCTCCTCTTGCACTTAGTGTGAACTGGAGGATCAGAAAAGAGAAAGTTATTGGTTTAATAATTTCTTGAGTATGCTCTCTTCTTGCACCTAGAGTGACCTGGAAGATCAGAAAGAGAATTATTAGCCCGACTTGAAGAAAACTAAAAAAATGACATGCATAGAGCAAGAGATTCTAGGGGAAGGTTTTTAGCTAGGGCCAAGAGTTCGATTTTTACAACTCCATCTACTTCAATGAATAGAAAAGAGACACCTCCATCATCTCCAACTCACACTCCTAGCCTTAGGATTCATGGAATTCAAGAGGCAGTAGTTGAATTAGGAGACTCTCCCACACCATCCATCGAATATGAATTAGGAAAAGATCCTTTCTTTCCTTCTACAGGGAGACACATTGTAATTGAAGAAGTAGAATCACCTGAGGAAGAAGAGGGAGAAATTCCTCCTCGTTCGCCATTAGTAGAGGAACCAGAGGACTCTGAAGTCTCTGAGGAAACTATCATGACAGAGGAAGTAGTAAACGGATTTGGTAGAGGTAGAGGTAGAGGAGGAGGAGGAGGAAACAATGGAGGAGGTAGAGGTAACAATGGGGGAAATAGGGATGGAGATAATTCATTCGGATTTCCTATAGTTGATGAGGATTCTCGAGCAACAATGAAAAACATCTCACCATCTGTCCTCCCAAACTTTCATGGGTTAAGAAATGAGGATCCTGAAACATTTCTATTTGAGTTTGAGGTCGTGTGTCGAACTTATGATTATCTGGAAGACTCTCAAAAACTCAAACTGTTTCCTTCAACATTGAAAGGAGATGCTTTGAAATGGTTCATGGGATTACTCACTCAATTCATTAGGACTTGGAATGATATGAAACAAACATTTTTGGATAGATACTTGGACTATTGTATGCCCACCAATCACAAGGATGAGGTATTCAAAATGGTGCAAAGAGAAGATGAAAACTTAGAGGATTTACTTGAAAGATTCCAATACAACCTGAAAAGATAAAAAATGAGTAACTTAGATGAGGAAACCTTGAAAGCCCTTCTATTAAAAGCCATTAGAGATGAATGGATAGAAATTTTGAACATGATGGGAAAAGGAGATATATCTCAACTTCCACTTCATGATATAGCAGAGCTATGTGTCCATCTCTCAAGGGGAAAATCTAAAACTGGAAAAGGGCCTAGAGATCCTTCTCTCATTAGAGCAAACAAATCTGCAACTGGATCAGTAAATAGGGCTGAGATTGGCAACATGCTTAATGAATTGAAAACTGATATCTTAGGGAGTCTTAGTGAGCAATTAGACACCCTTAAAATACAAAACAAGCAGAAAGCAGAAGCTGAAGCTTTGGCCATCTTTTGCCCAAAATGTAGAAAGAAACATGCTCTAAGGGAATGTCCCTTAGATGCAAAAGTTGTAGAAACATGTGTGATTTGTTCAGAAAATCATGAGACCAAGGATTGTCCTTCAATTCCTGGGCTCAAATCTGTCTTTCAAGAAGATCCAAATACAATTGAGTCTCTCTGTTTTGTTGCAAGGAGACCTTGGCAGGGGCAACAAAACCAAGGGTTTAATAAATCTATGAACTTTCAACCCCCACCAAATTGGAATCCTTGGCAACAACCTTGGTCCCAAGCTCAAAATCCTTTTCAATCATGGGTACAAGGTATGCAAAATCCTTATGGGAGATTTGCTCAATTTTATCAATATCCTCTATCTTTTCAAAACCAACAAGCTCCACAACTTCCAAATCAAAATCCACAACTATCATTGCCATTTTCACAACAACAACAACCTTCTCAATAGAATCCAAACTCTCAACTCTTGCTTCCATTCCAACAGAAGCCAAATCAACTACCTTCCCAGCCATTGCCAAACCCCAACAATAAAAACCCTCAAAATGCTTACATGGTAGAAGGACAACAATTTCCTACCTATATTATTGTTCCTCTCAATGATGTACAACTCAGATCTGGTACAGTTTTAGATAAGACTTCTATAGATGCTAAAAAGCAAAGCATTTCTGAGGAAGATTCTCTTGAAGCCCATAAAGGTTCTGAAGCATCTCTTCAAAACCCAAGCATTCAAAAAGAAAAAGAAAAAGAGTCAATCCCCACAAATCCTATAGTTGATCAACCTGCAACTTCATCCACACCTCCTTTTCCTGAAAGATTACAAATTGATAAAGGGGTGGAAAAACAAATCTTGTTGCCTGACTATGATTTCCTATATGAATTAAAGAATGTCTGTATCAAGATTCCCTTGTTACAAGCCATTAGAGAGATTCCTATTCTAGCAAAAACAATAAAGGAGTTGAGTCTTAAAAGACCAGGAAGGAAACCAAGAGATATAAGAAGAATCCACCTGGTAGAAAAAATTGCAGATATCATGATGGGAAAAATTACTATGCAGAAGTATGTAGATCCCGGTAGTCCAATTGTCAAAACACATATCAATGGGGTAGAAATTCCAAATACTTTGATTGATTTAGGGGCTGCTATCAACATTATGAGTAGACAGAATATGGAATAGCTAAAACTTCCTAATATTCTTTTTACACCTACTTTACTGCAACTTGTAGATCGATCAATTATCAAACCAGATGGTGTATTAGAAGACATTTCGGTCTCCTTAGACTCTTGGGAATATCCAGTAGATTTCATGATTTTAACTCCCAAGAGTAATTTAGGAGGACACCCTCTCATCTTAGGAAGACCTTGGCTAGCCACAACTGATGCTTTTATCAGTTGTAGGTCTGGGGATATGTATATTTCTGATGGTAATTCGACAAAGAAATTCAATCTGTATCCTCCAGCAAAATAAATTACAGAAATAGGATATAATGAGTGGGTTGATGATGAGGATACTATACATCCTGTCTTTACCATTTCTGAAATCAGTGAAGATAGTCAAATTCTGAACACATTAGAAAACTTTGAAACATCTTCAGAATATGACCACACACAATTTCAGTTAGATTTTGACATTGAGTATCTATCATCTACACAAATGTCTCTTTTCTCTATGGAAGAGTTTGGTAGTTCTGCCATTGAGATCTTTCCAGGTAAAACATTGAATATCAACAAAAACTTGGAAAGATCACAACAGGGAGAGCTAACCAAAATCTTGCAAAAACATTCTACTGCATTTGCATGGGAATATACTGATATGAAAGGTATTGACCCTAAAACTTGCATTCATCACATCTCCATCAAGGAAAACAGTAGACCAATCAGACAACCTCAGAGAAGGATGAATCCAAACCTTAAGGAGATAGTGAAAGTAGAGCTCCAAAAACTACTCAATGTAAACTTCATTTATCCAATTTCAGATAGCCGATGGGTTTCTCCTTTTGTTATAGTACCTAAAAAGAATGGTAAATGGAGGGTATGCATTGATTACAGGGAATTAACAAAGCAACTTTGAAGGATCACTTTCCTTTACCCTTTATCGATCAGGTATTAGATACTTTAGCAGGCAAAAAGTATTTTTCATTCGTGGATGGTTTTAGTGGCTATAATTAGATTCAGGTAGCACCTGAAGATCAGGATAAGACCACATTTACCTATCCATGGGGAACTTTTGCTTACCGAGTACTTCCTTTTGGATTATGTAATGCACCCGCAACATTTCAAAGGGCAGTACTAGGAATCTTTTCTGATCTAATCCATGATTGTGTAGAGGTTTATATGGATGATTTTACAGTTTATGGTAATTCATTTGAAGAGGCATTAGAGAATTTGGAAAAGGTCCTTATAAGGTGTAAAGAAACAAACCTTTCATTGAGTCATGAAAAATGCTTTATGATGTTTACTGAAGGCATTGTTTTGGGACATCATATTTTAGGGGATGGGATTAAAGTTGATAGATCAAAAGTTGAAGTCATCTCCAAGTTGCCTATTCCAAATTGCCAGAAAGATGTTAGAAGTTTTCTTGGATTTACTGGATACTATAGAAGATTTATCGAAAACTTCACGAAGATAGCATCTCCACTCTTCAAATTACTTACAAAAGACTGTGAATTCAAATGGGATCCTAATTGTCAATCTGCATTTGAAACTTTGAATACAAGAATATTTGAAGCACCCATCTTGAGAGGGCCAAATTGGAAACTTCCTTTCCATATTTCTACAGATGCTTCAGATACAACTCTAGGAGCTATGTTGGGTCAAAAGGATTTAGTTCCTTATGCCATTTATTACACCAGTAAAAATTTGACTCCCACCAAGTTAAACTATACCGTGTCTGAAAAAGAGGTCTTAGCTGTTGTTCATGCAATCAATAAGTTTAGACATTATATAACAGGCTACGAAACTTTTGTCCATACTGATCATTCTGCAATTAGATATCTAATGAAAAAACCTGTTACTAATGGCAGAGTTACAATATGGCTCTTACTTTTACAAGAATTTAATATTACTGTGTTGGATAGACCAGGGAAACAAAATACAGTAGCTGATTTCTTGTTTAGAATCCAAAATACTAATGAAGATTATCCTGTAGAGGATAAGTTTCCAGATGAATATTTATTTGCAGTAACTAATAAGACTCCTTGGTATGCAGATTTGCTAACTATTTGGTTACAGGGAGGCTACCTCCACATTTATTTCCTAGTGAAAAAAGAAGAATTATTCAGGAGAGTTCGAATTATTCATGGATTTCTAATGAATTGTTTAAAACAGGGATAGATTGTGTGATCAGAAGATGTGTTCGGGAAGATGAAATGCCTGACATCCTTAAGGCATGTCATGATGAACCATGCGGTGGACACTTTGCTGACAAAAGGACGACCTATAAAATCCTTTCTTTAGGATATTATTGGCCTTCCCTCTTCAAAGATGCAAAACAATATGTCAGAAGGTGTGACAGCTGCCAAAGAGTTGGGAGACTGACTCTTTCAAATGAAATGCCATTACAACCACAGGTACTCATCGAACCCTTTGAAAAATGGGCTTTAGATTTCATTGGACCCATTAATCCACTATCTAAACAGAAGAAGTATATATTGGTATGCACTGATTATGTCACTAAATGGGTAGAAGCCAAAGCATTGCCTTCTGCCACTGAAAATTCAGTTGTTCATTTTCTTTATGAGGATATTTTTACTCGTTTTGGTGTCCCAAGAGAAATTGTGACAGATCAGGGAAGTCAATTTACATCTAACTTGATGGAGAAGCTGATGGAAGAATACAAAATCAAGCACAGAAAATCGAATCCTTACCATCCGCAAGCAAATGGCCAAGTGGAGTCTACAAATAAAGTTCTTGAGAGCATCATCACCAAAACTGTCAATCTACATAGAAGAGATTGGGCCGAGAGGCTTCCTGAAGCCTTGTGGGCCTACAGAACTACATGGAGGAATACAACAGGGCATTCTCCCTATGAACTTGTTTATGGGAAAGAAGTCCTGCTCCCCATTGAGTTTCAAGTCAAGACTTTCAAGATGGCAGTTCAGTTGGGGATGAATCTATCAGAAGCCCAAAAGCACTGAATGGAGCAGCTGAATGAGCTAGATGAGATCAGACAAGAAGCAATTTTAAGGACTGATCTAGTTCAACATCAAAGAGCTAAGTGGCATGACAGATATATCAAAGAGAAAAAGTTTCAAGAGGGAGATTGGGCACTACTATTTGATTCCAAGTTTAAAGACTTCAAAGGTAAATTTCAGACCCATTGGCTTGGGCCATATGAGATTGACAAAGTCTTTAACAATGGAGTGGTAAGAATCAAGACCATTGATGAATTTCAAACTCCTCTCATTGTGAATGGCCACCGATTGAAAATTTATCATAAGCCACTCTCAAAAGAGGAATTTGTCAAAATGTTCCAAGAGAATTCTGCAATAAGGTTGGTGGAGAAGAATCCTTCTTCCCCACCAGCCTAGCCTTTGTTTCTTTCAGTTAAAAAAAATAAAATAAAAAAAATTGTATAAGCCTGAAAACCAATCATAGATTGGCGGTCTTATACAGAAAATGTAGAGTGAAAATCAGGGACACCTGACACTCTATATTTTCCAAAAAAAAAATCTCTCCTCTCCTTCTTTTTCCATCTTCACTCCACCTCATTTGCCATTTCACTCCATCTCCATCTCATTCTCATTTTCATTTCACTTCACTCCGCTTCACTTTCACTCCATTCCACTCATTTCATTTTCATTTCATCAATAAAAGTCCCTTTCATGACTATTTTCATTCAGTTAGTTATTTTCTAACTATCTTTGATTCAGCTAAGTGGGTGCTGTCTCAGTTTCCGCAGCTGGAAGCATTTTCCGCAGCTAGAAATAGTTTCCGCAGCCAGAAACGATTTTCGCAGCCACCACCACTATGTTTTTCAAATTCACAGTCAAAATGTTAGTACAATAATCATGAAAATGCAGGTGTAATTGAGAAAATGCTATGAAGACATGGAGCATCTCCAAGACATCAAGGAAGAGCAGTTGGTTAAAAGCTATGAGCAAGAAATGACAAGGTTTCCAAAGGTATGAGCAAAAATTTTAATCAAATAGCAATTAAAGTCATGATTATGCATAGTTATCAAACCATAAAAGCTCTACTATGTGCAATGATCGGTACGATAGCTCCATTACCCACTCCTATTCCACGATATTATTCTGCACACCATGCATTCATTTCTTAACGGTCTCATGATTGATTTTCGGGTTTAAACTCAAGTCGACTGCACTTTCATTTACCACCTGTACTCATGAGATGTGACCTATCCCATTACAGCTCCACTCCACTGCATTTTCCGCAGCCATCCATCAAAACGTGTAATATTTCGTACGCAGCCGTTAATTCAAAAAAATAAATCTTGACTTCACTCCGTTCACTTACCATTCTATTAAGATCATCCTCTTCACATACATCCGCATTTCAACTTGTGAACTCATTTGCGGCTGCTCATCCTCTGTTCTGCCTGTAATCCTGAAGCATTCCCATTACCTGCTACCGATTGCAGCCACTACATTTTACTATAAACCCTGCAACCGAGCCACCTTCCCTCTGCCAAACCCTCACACGCAATTGAAATTTCAGTTGAAATTCAAAACAGAGGAAGGAATGGGAAAATTACTAAGGGCAGAACCAGAAGGACCAAAATATTTATAAGGTTACCCTCAAGAAAAATATTTGCTGAAGAAAGCCAAATGGTTACGCTTCATCCAAAAGTTTAAGGGCTATAATAAAGAGGTAACCAAAGCTTTTGCACGGTCTTTCGATGGCCAAATGGTGGAGATTGGAGACTTGAAGCTCACGGTCATTGAAACAACAGTAGCAGCTGCCACAGGCTTACCCCAAGAAGGTGAGAGATGGTTCAAAAACAAAAGCTTGGATGAACAGGCATGGAGAATTATGCTAAGAAACCCAGGTATGGACACCACTGTGTTTACTAAAGGAATTCCTGTTCATGCATTGAAAGAAGAATGGGCCAGTCTGCTGTTAGTTATCCAAAAATTTATCACTTGTGAAGGACGCTTTGGTTCAATGTACATGTACCATGCTAGACTATTGATGAATTTCTTAGAGAGTCAAACTCTTAATTTGCCTTATTTCTTACTGTTGAGTTCGAAAAAGATGAGTATTACAGTCCAAAAACACATAGGCAATATAGAACCTCATCTATATCATCATGGACTTGTAAAAATTCTCATTGAGGACCAACTAAAGAAAAACAAAGATACCTGGGAACAATTCTTGATAAGAAACTACTTTCAAGAGCCATCTGAGGCATCTGAAAGTAGTACACCAAAGACACCAAGAAAAAGTAGGAGAAAATAAAAGAGTGCCATAGTCCAAGACTCTCCTACTATAGAAACTCAAGAAGTTGATCAAAAAGAAAAATAGAACATAACTAAGGACAAGAAACAGGAAAAAGTGAAAGGCAAAAGAACCATTCAAGAAGTCTACCAATCCCCTGAGCCATCTATAGAGGAGGATATCAACCACTGTCGGAGAGATTAGTGCATCTTCAAGAACAGGCTGCTATAGCAAAGAAAAAGGAAAAAGGGAAACAAAGCATACAAGAAGGGAGTACTAGTCCACCATACTTAAGGAGAAGCACCAGGCTAAGAGGAAAGGGGAGTAAAAAACAAGTAAAACGGCCCCACTTCATTGACTTGTGTGGTGAGACACCCGAGAAACCTCCAGCTGGCCCTAGCCCACCTCGTCCTCAGCCAAGTATTGAAACTAGTCCTCCACATATTGATGAAAGCCCTTCTCGGCCAGAGCTAGAGAGCAGTCCTCCTCCTCCACAAGATTTTGAACTCAGTCCAAGAAAGACACCTGAAATAGATCCCAATCAATAGGAGGTATATGACTACTTGGAATATTTAGAAAAATCAGCTGCAGGTCTGAATACCACTCTGCCCCACATGACACCAGATGCACAAGTTCAATCCTTAAAGCAGGAGGTATTTTAATTAGAGGTTCTAAACAGGCATATCAAGCAAGAAAATGAAGCACTTAAGGAGCACATCAAAGTAGATAAAATTATTCATGATAACACTATGCTTCATTTGGGACTATGGCAAAAGAAAAACAAGAAACTGAAGAAAAAGTGCAGAAAATTGAGCAGAGAATTGATCAATCTCAAATTCAGATGTCTAATAAGGAATCCCAGGATGGTGGTAGCACCAAAGAAGAAGAAAATAGGGCTAGATGTCCTAGCAGAGGCTTCATAAAATATGGATTAGAGGGGAATGATTGAATTTTGGTTGCATGAGGACATGCAACACCTTCACAGTGGGGGTATGTTGAGTCCCAAACCTGCATCTTCCCTATATACCTTTTCAACCTTCTTTTCCATTTACTTGATCCACCAAGCTGTCAAATCATTGCATATTAGTCTAAAAAGAGCTTATGAAATGGTTTCCTAACTATGTTTATGACTGCTGTTTGATTTAGATTTTTGTTCAAGCAGCTGCAGAAACTTGTCACTTTCCGTAGCCATCTCAAGTTTCCGCAGCCATTTTGTTAAAGACTATGTTACAGGTGTCCAATGGAGGAACCAGCCACATGGGAAAGCTGCAAGTGACATGTACATGGAACGTGTCCCCTCAGTTCAGCCGAATTACTCACAAACAGCCATGGTCAAAGACGGTCAAAGGAGGGGTCAAACCGAGAGTTTTGTGGTGGCATGGCTCTATTTTTCCCAAGTGAAGGTTTGCGTGGCACGATCCTCAATTTCTGGAGGTGTTGGCACACCTGTGGATCAACCCGTGAACTGAATCGAGCAGCCACCACTCCATGGATTTAACTGTCATAATTACCATACCGCTAGATCTCAGGCCGTGGAGATTTACGTGTCTGTTTGGCAGCGTAGAATCTAGGAATTAGTTGCAGCATTTTCACTTATAAATAACGCGTTGGTATACGCTGGATAGTTAGCTTTTCAGATGTAATTTTGACTGTTGTTATAAGCCCACTGTACCGTGCTTTACTTTTGTCTTATTACTGCACTTTTATATATGAGAAGACAACATTCTTGAATTCGATTTGTGACTGAGTATTGACTGGCCGAGGTTGCAGAGGGCCCCTGTACACCAAGGCTCTATATCTATTGTATAGTTTCTTACTTGCTTTCATTTACTTCTTTTATAATCATTAGCTTGTATATATTACGCTGTTCTGATAATCATGTTAACTGCTGTCCATATTTTCTTTTATGTTTTCTCATGACTGTTAGCTGATCAATGCTTTTCTTACAGGTTTTTGTAGGCAGCCGGGGAAAATTTACATATTTTTAATGACTACTGACATGAGATCATCTTGTCCTTTCTGCTGATTCATTTACTGAGTTTTAATTCCAGCATTGTCATTTCTTTCAGTTTTGCTTTGCTTATTTAATTTTCTGCCACTTAGATATCATATTACTCATCTGTTTATGATTTCCTTCCTATAGCCAAGCGACTCAATTAGTGAGGAATCATAATATTATTTGATGTAGTATGATTTAGTTTGCTTTCCTGCAAGTTAGAGATTAAATTACTTATGTCATGTTCAAGAATTGAAATATGAATGAGTAGTTAAATCTTAGTTTCCTTTTATGCAATTTGATTTCCTGCAATTTAGATATCATATTACTTAGCTTGTTTATGATTACTTCCTATAGCCGGAGCGAGTCGAAAGGTGAAGGGTCAGAATGTGGGTTGAAGTAGTGTGATTTAGTTACTTTGCTTTCAATCTTTGAGTTGCTTTGAGTTCAGTTTTTATTTTCTTTTCATACAACAGTAAGGATACTGGGCCATTGTCACTAGTTCACTGTTTTGGTACATTTATTTCCCTTTGAGAGTTGATTTCATCACAGTCAGTTTGAAACCTTCTTTTTGAGAACCTTAAAGTCTGGAAAATCATTGTAGAAATCACCATTACCATCCATACTTGAATCATTGTAGAAATCACCATTACCATCCATACTTGACTTTCAATTTCTCCATCTCACACTAGGGAATCCACAGAAGATAAACCCAAAAACAAACTAAAAAACTCAAAAACGACAAAAGACTAAGAAATCGGTTATCTTGCATATACATTGCACTTCACTTCAGCAGTTTACGACTCCTGGATTGACATTTTAAATAGCAATTTAGGACACACTAAATTGACCAAACAGGAAGACAACCTTCACATCCCTCTGATGGATCTTCCAACCCATCTGTGCTGATAGTGCCAAAATAGATCTGATTGATGAGTACCTTGCAACAGGAGAAAAGGTCTCATCATAGTCAATCCCCTATCCCTGCAAAAAGCCATGGGCCAAAAATCTGGCCTTCTGCTTCTCCACACTACCATCTGCATATTCCTTTACCTTGTAAAACCAACAAGAGCTCACAACTGACTTGTCCTTCGGTCTCAAGACCACATCCCAAAAACTGTTTCAAACTATGGAGTCATACTCCTCCACCACCGCATCAACCCAAACCGATTGTTGCACTGATTCCTGAAAGGAAGATGGTTCTCTCACAACACATGCACCCATAAGTGCCACGTATCCAGTGTACCTCTATGGTGACCTCCTCTCTTTGCACTAAGAAGTGTGTTCTCCCACATTCTCCCATGCATCATCCAACAATCTATTAGCCTCTCTAATGCACTTTCTTCCCTCTGTGGAAGACTCTGCCTGAGTGGATGTCTCCACTCTCTGAACCTCTACATGTGGCTACTCCACATCAATCTGAGGCCCCTTAACCTTAGGAGTGAAAATATCTTCATTAGCATATAGCTCAATCTCCCTCTCAAGGGACACTCACATGGCCTTCTCCTCATCGAACTTGATATCCCTGCGAACCACTGTCATCCGACTGGTTGACATGTACACTCAATAGTTGTGGGGTGTATCAGTGCACCCAACAAAGATCCCCAACTCTATTATTGGCTCAAGCTTCTTCTGTGCATCTTTGGTCACATGGAAATAAACTAATGACCCAAAAATCTTAAAGTGACCAACATCTTGCCTCTTCACGAAATAAGCCTCCTCTGATGTCTTCATCTCAAGTATCCGATGTAAGCTACAATTCTGAACATAAATCACTGTGTTACATGCCTCAACCCACAAGTGTAGTGGTAGGCCCTGATCATGCAACATCACCCTTGCTGCCCCTACTATGCTCATGTTCTTCCTATTGACAACCCCATTCTATTGAGGGTTATGGGGTGCCATCAACTCCCCTTTAATCCCTTCCACTGCACATTAGTTCTTAAACTCATTTGAGACATACTCACCATTGTTATCACTCCATAGCGATTTAACCTTCATGCCATAATCTTTCTCTACAAATGCTTTGAACTCACAAAACTTTGTCAAAGTTTGATCCTTTTTTCTGCATAAAAATACCCAACATTTACGAGAATAGTCATCAGTAAATATAACATAATTCCTGTGTTTGGCCATGGATGTTGTCGAGAATGGTCCACACACATCTAAATGGAATCTCTCCAGAATAGACTCTTCTCGATTGTCTCTGTCTCCAAAGGAAGACTTGGTGTATTTTCCAAAAGTACAACCCTTGCATGTATCAACTTGCTCAAGCATACCTTTGGGAAGACTGGTAGAGATTTGCTGAAATATCTTCAAAGACCCATGCTGCAAGTGGCCCTCCTTCCTTAGTTATCAGAGCCATCCTTCCCCTTCCTCAAAGCCATCCTTAGTGTTCCTCCTGATCTCATTCTGCATCAAATCTGACCATAGTCGTTCCCAATCTGGTAGCTTCTCCCGACCATTGATAGAGTTCTGATAACTATGCAAACTCTTTGGGAGTCCAAGAAGAGAAAGGCTCATGATATCCTCCTTGGTGACCGTGATTCCAACACTTCCAAGTTCATCCTGACATTGAGTGAACTTGGTCAATTACGTTGAAATCGTCTCGCCTTTCTCCATCTTGATTTTACAAAGTTTATCCTTCAGTGCCAACTTCCTTTTATCATTGTTATTTGGATACAAGTCCGTCAATGTTTTCCACATAGCATGCAGGGTTTCCTTTCCATGGAGACTCGCAAAAATATGATCTCTAACTCCCTCAAGGATTATCCGCCTTGCCTTCACCACACACTTCTTCCACTCGGCCAAGTTTTATGCATCAGTAACTGCTGGCTTAGGAATTGCTTGTTCAACAAATTCCTTCAAGACATTGTCCTCTAGCACAACCTCCATCCTGTCCCTCTAGGATATGAAATTTGAGTTGCCTTCCAAGGCATACTCAAGCCTCAACCCATGGAACGTCATCTGCCGATCCTGTAGTATATATTGCAAATTCGACTTTCACTTGTAACCTAGAAACTCAAAACTTCAAAATCTCCTCTAGAGAGATGATTTTAAATCAACGATATCTCCCTCATCCAAAATTTGATTCAACCGATTTTTTTTGAATGTGGGTATCTTTTCCCAAGGAATCAAGATATACACATTTTTTTATTTATTGATTTATTGATTGATTTATTTATTTATTTTCTGAAAATTTTGCACAAAAATTCTCAGATCTTCTCTGTAAACTCTTGGCCCAAAAAAAAATATTGCTTCGATACATGTAGAAAATCTTGTAGATTCACCAGCTAATGCAATTTTCTAAAGCAAGAGACAAGAATCTACTTCTACTCTTTACAAAGGAAGCCCATAAACATTGAGCAAACAATAATCAATAGAGGAAGAGAATCAAAGGCACATAACACAATAAATATCTGGGGAAAGCCACAACTCAAAACCCCACTATCTGTTTTGTATTAATCTAGAAAATCAAGATGAAATTACAATGCTTGTTCTCTCTGAGCGAATCCCAACACTCAAAAAATTCAATCTCCAACTCATAAGAAATCTCAAGGCCAAATATTAGCCTCTTGAAAAGCTCTCCAAGTCTCTATTCCAATGTGTAATTCCTGTGAAGGATAACTTGTATTTAAAGGGAAATAAAGCCTCTAAAAATTGTGCAATCCCTTAAGGATCAGTTCCTAATTGCATGCACTATCAGTGCAACTCAGAAAAATCTAAAACAAATAGTACATTGTCCCTGCACTCTAGTCTCAACTAGGTATTTCTCAGAATCGACATGCATGAGTTTCTGATGAGTAAATATTCAGTTAACTAGAGTAGCACTGGTGGAGTTCATTAGTGTCACCACTGACTGTTAACTCACTATTAATTCTCTCAATCAGTTTGAGAACTAATTTAACTGAACTGACTCATGAAATTGAGTCTTCTATTTTACATCTCACAATTAACTCACATTGGACTCCTACAAAGTAGGGAGAACATATACATTACTTCTAAAAGACTTCTAACTCGAATTATCTAAGTTAAGTAAGTTTAATAAACTTAATTCAACTATTTTAAGTTGCAATGAGAATAGAATTCAAATTTAATTCACAATTTAATGCAAGGTCAAATTAAACAAGCAATAGAGGAAGTCGAAAGGATGGAAAAATATTGAACCTTTGGTGAATAAGGTAGACACAACAGAGAATGTAGAACACAATGCAGAAGAAGATGAACAAAAAGTTTAGGACAATGCTAAAAAAGAGAACAATTTGGAATAGGAACAAGAACTTCAACTGGAAGTAAGTGGCATCAAACGAACTCACGGCTCTGAAGGATCGGATTTAGACAAGGAACAACCAATGAACACAATGGAAAATCAGCTTGCCACTATTGATTCCACTCCCAACACCGGTGGTTGATGAAGAGTGGAGAAGAAGAAGGGCAGGAAAGCTTAGGCTAGCTGTTTTTTTGTTCTTTTTTCCTTGCTTTCCTGATTTCAGGAACAACTCTTTTTGCTAGTTTCTTTTTTTGACAGGATTGTATATTTTACGTCCTATGGGCTCTATGATCTACAATCATACAACCAAAATGAATTCTTAATTGCAACTTTTTATATCTGTTTAATAAAAAGTTCGATTTTTTCTCTGGAAAAAAAAGGTCAAATTAAACTGGAATTTTCTTGTTGCCATTTCTCAACATAATGCAACTAGTGATCAACACGAGTTTCCAGTGTCAGGGTCGTGCAGTTCCTGAAATTAGGGTTTTAGAGCTTGCTTCTTCAGGGAAGGCTCAAGGCATGTTTCCATCAGTGTCTTAGGGAGCATCTGAGTTGCATATTAGGATGGTTACATTGCATGATTTCCAAGTTTCGAGCACTTCGGGGTATGACATAGGGAAGTGCAGGAGGTGTAAAAAATTACTATGTAACAGATGCCCCCTAAAGCATGAAGGCAGAACAAGGAGTGATGGCTGAGATGCTTTACGAGCTTTTGCAAGGATGAGAACAAACCCTGTCAAGAGACCTACAAATCAAGGACGCATATACATATACATATTTGATATCAAATAATGAATCCATGGTATGGATGCAACCATCCGAATAGAAAGGACTATGTGAAAAGATCCATGGTATGGGCACAACCATCCAAATGAAAAGGATCATCTGTAAATCTAAGATCCAAGGCATGGACACAACCATCCGATATAGAAGGATCATCATCATAAATATAAAGTCCCATGGTATGGTCACAACCATCTGTATAGAATAAACATGTGTACAGTCATGAACAATACATAAGTCCACACAACCTGAGTTATATCAGAAAAAAATCAAGATCTCGCGCTCCATCCCAACCCGATAAAAGTACAAATTATAACATGCGAATGAATGTGTCGAAGTCGAACATGCTAGAAAACCACCTGATTACCGACCAATGATGTGGACTGTTAATAGGCACGAGAGGAACCACTAATAATGACAATGGTCCTCAAGGTATGATAGTACAATATGTGAATGTGAGAATGAAGCTTATGTCGAACACTCGTGGAACCACCCGATTGAAGCTAAATATTGAAAACCTTTCGTCAGATGTGAATAAATTTCCATTAAGGCATGTAAGCTCTAAGGTACTGAAAGGGAGTTTCTAAGTCATCTTCCTGGATAATGAGTTGAAGCCGACAGGAAGTGACCCATCAAAGGAAGGACATGATGATTCCCCCATCAACGTCACGAAACAAGGAATAAAGTGAAATGAATGAGAATGATCGAGACTCTAGCAAAAGGTTAGACAATGTATAGGTGACAAACTGCAGATAGGACTTCCCTTGAACATGTTAATGACATGACTCTGGACTGTGGCATCATTTGACTCAACATAGGACTAAGGGTAATGATGACAAAGTGGAATAGTCAGATGAGATGCAAAATGGATCACCCAAACACTGAAAGCCAATTGATTGAGCGAGGATATCCAAAACTCGACACGAGATGCAGATGAGTGTCATGTTCAAATGCAACATGCTACCTATACAAGAGATGTTTCAATTTCATTTTCCCCACTATTTCTAGCGAGTACCCCAATTATTTTTATCATAATCTTGAAGAGGATAGCATATGCTTGTCGTATACGTTAATTCTTCGAATGAATCCATCCTAGTAATTTTTATGAGTCCTAGGAAGGAGAAACTCAATCTCGTCATGGTGACAAGTCCTTTTCCATTTAATTTTTAACAAGTTTGACAAAAGAATATCTAAGTGTCTTTTTCATATTTAGAGAGTTTAAAAAAGAGACGAAAAATAAAACTCCATCATGTCCCTTTTTGCAATTTGTCTCTTGAATCTGAAAAGGTAGAAAATAATATTCGAGAGAACCTCTTGACCATGTCGACCAAGGTGTACCTTTTTTGTAAATAGCCAATCCCAACCCGAAAAGGGGTAAACGTATAATGAGATAACATCAATTCATTTAATTTAATGAGTTCGAAAGGAGAAGTACTTGACAATCTTTTCATATTTAGAGAGTCATAAAAGAGCTTAAAGATGACTCCACCTCGAGGAACAAGTGGTATAAAAGGATAACATCTGGTTCTGATCATGATGGAACTACTTAAAACATGTAGTGGTCAAGAGGCTAACTAATAAGACTATTCATCAAAAATGTTCCTCAGGCAAGGGTAAAACAACCAAGTGAAAGCATATGATCGTCCAAAGAGATAGTCGTGATGGAATGGAAAAAACCAAGGCTCATCTGGAAAAACAAGCTGATAATAACCACAATCACAAGATGTAAAGTAGGAAATGGTTTCATTTTTACACAAGCTTGAAACATGGGAAACTTGAGTATACTTGAAGATGGTTTCATTTTTTCACAAGCTTGAAACGGAAACAAACTATGCTTAGGTGTGGTTTCATTTTTACACAAGCTTTAAACAAAGATAAACTATGCTTGAGATAAGTTTGCATGCCCCCAGAATAATGAATCAATTCGAGGAACATGCCCCCCAAGCTTCATATCATTCACCTAAGTGGATGGAATGAAGGTTCAATTATAAGATCTAGTGAAAGACTTGATTGGGATTTTATGAGATCTAATCAAAGACTCAAAATGGAAGGGGATTTGTTTCATTTTTTAACTAGATTGAAACAGGAAAAGAACCATGCTTATGAGGACCAATTTCATTTTTTAATGAGGTTGACATAGTAAAAGAACTATCCTCATAGTCCTTGTTTCATTTTTAATGAGCTTGAAACAAGATAAGGAACTCTACTCCATCCCTTGATCAAATACCAAAAGAGGCCATGGCTTCCAAGAGGTTCTCATCAGATGGGAGAACAACACTCTGGAAGGGATACATGTCTAGGGATCCAAATGAGAAATCAGGATGTAATTACCCTAGTACATGATGTACTGCATCACCTACTAGATCATCAGTCTATGTGGGCATGGAACAGGTGGCCACGTAATTAACCTGTGGCGGGGTTGATATATTTTTCATATAAGACCCATTTAGGGATGATGGTTGAGTCAAAGTTGATTCAAGACCAATGAATGTAATCTGATCAATGATCACAATGCTTCCTTCATGCGGGAAACACATCACATGAAAGAGAGAAAAGACAAGAGATCCCATGCCATAAACATAGTCACGACCAAGGAGTAGATTAAAATATAAAGGGTCTTAGACAACCATCATGTCTATATAGACAATCTTTCTTCCAAAGTCAATAGGTAAATTAGGAAGGATCCCTAACGGTTGACTGGTTCCTCTATTAAAAGCTAACAAATTCTGTGTGATGGGGACAAGTTGAGGAGAACCCAAAGCTTACCAAGAAGTTGAGGACAAAATGCTAACACATGCACCCTCGTCTATGATTGTGCTAGGTATAATGATATGGTAAGCCTGTACTATAATTTGGAAAGGCACTTAAGATGGAAGATGATATCCTTCCAGTCAACTCCAATCAAAAGAAGTGGCCAAACTACTCGGAGGGGGTGTCATAGGAATGTGAGATCTTCCCTCTTGCACTATGGGAACATGAGAACTACTCTCATGCACCTTAGGAATAAGAGGATTTTCCTCCTGTTCAGTCGAAACTGAAGAAACCAGAAGAACCTGAAAGGTACGGTTAACTGAAGATGGAGTCAAGTCTACCATTTTATCAACCAATGGTTGGTCGATAACATACTCACGAGACACTCTTTAAGAGAGAGTGGGGTTGAAGATGACTTTTGATCAATGAGTCGATCAACTAGTGGGGGATTAGGGGAAAGCTTCCGATAACCAAACAGAAGACAAGGCTGGGAATTTGTAATGTTTTCCAACTCTTTGGAAGCCTCATCTAGAAGAGGAAAGAGGTGAATGGGATGATTACCTTCACACAACTTGTAGGGAAATTTGACTTTTCCCTTTTTCCAATGGACCTTATTATTACTAGTTGAAGGTCTGTCACCAGCATGAACTCCAAAGGCTGATGAAAAATGCCAATGTGAACCTGTGGACCACACTTCTAAGACTTTGGGAATGCCAGGACAACTTCGAAGAAGGTGGTCACCCTTACATAATGTGCAAGGGAATTTTACTTTTGGAGGCTGGTTGGAAGATTTTTCTTTATTAGTTGCATTGATAACAATAGTTGTTTGGTTTCCCCCTTGCTTATTTTTCTTCTTCTTCTTCTTCGTCCTCTTCTTCTTCTTCTTAGCTTCCTGGTTATTAGAATCCAAAATTTCACTAGGAGAAGAGGAAGAACGAGGTGAAGAAACAAGCGACGAAGGTGAGGGGTCAATTTTAGGATCAACATGAGATTGATGTTGTTAAGGTGGAGGAGAATTCAGTTGAAAAGCAATTTGGGCACTTGGAATCACTGATGTTGAAAATAACCAAAGTGGCAGACCAATGGTCAATCCAAGAAGGGACGACATTGCCATGTGGGGAGTACCAACATTTCCAAAAGAAGGAAAATGACTAGGGCTCTCGTTAGGGTGGTTTCCTTGGTTGGTAGACTCGGGAAATGTTTCCATTGGTATCAACCTAAGATATATTAAGGAGTATTTCAATGGGAAGGATGTTGTTTCATGGTTAATTAATTTTAGAAATTAACAACAAAGAAATAAAAAAGGGGTAACTAGGAAAAAGGGTTTACCAAGTATCCATGAAACACAATATACACCTTAGTCGAAACCAAGGACTTAACATACGGGGGCCAATATCAATGAATGTTGTGTTCGGTGTATCACGTCTATAGGGCGACTGACTCGGTTACCTATGGCTAAAAGATAGCAACCTAGTGGGGTCTCCCAGTATATATGTGACGGTACAAGGAGGACAAGTCCGTGTTTTCACTTCTTAATGCATAACTGTTCGGTGAGAGAGTTCCCATATACTTTCCATACTGAAGTGCCTCTGATATACCCAAAATTATTGGAGAACCTTCAATATACTTTTGTATTAGAATGAGATTTCACCCCAGGATACAATACAGGCAGTTAGCGACAACTGCTATGTTTAAAGATGCCGGAACATGTCTCTAGGTTAGACCTCTAGATATTTGCATCAAGTTCCAATTACTCCTTAGGTCAATTGAGGTAAATTTTAATGTTTATATTCAATTATGTTTTAGTTTTGGGCTCAAAATTATGTCACCTGAATTCTTATGATGCAACTATATGAGAAAATGAAAACTTTTCATTTCAATGAAAGCTAGACTAATTAAGAGAAGAAATTCCAATCAATAATGCATCAAGCAAAATTCCTTTCACTAACTTTCACTTTCGTCTTTCAAATGCAATGCCAAAAGTAAAAATGATTTTCACTTTTCGCTATCCTAAATGAAAATTTTCGAAAGCAAAATGATTTTGACTTTACTAAGATGAACTTATATGAATTATGCTTTTCTTTTCCTTTTGAATGATTTGATGCACCTAATATAGTTTTTACCTTTCAATCACTAAAAAGTGTGATCTATTTTCAACGATGAATCTCAAAAAATAAATTTTCAATGCAACTAATCTAATGCATTTTCACAAAAGGTAAATTTCGAAATACAAGCTAAAACAAATGCAAAATGATGTTTTCAATAATTTCCACAGAAAACAACACTCAATCAATAAAAAAAACCAACATCTCAATGACACCAACAAGAAACAATTGATGACCAATTGACTAGAAACCATAGAACTCAATCAGATTTCACTTGAAAGCCAAAGAGACAATTTTTTGCAAATTAATCAAGACAATCAATAAAAAACAATGATGAATACAAGTATACAGGATGGTAAGATACCTCAAGGATGAAGACACATTGGATCTTAAGGAAGAAAACTTAAAAATTCTCACATTCAAAGATTAGTGCTACTTTATATAGCAAAACCTGTGCTGCACTGGGTCATCAACGCTACTTTATATAGAAAAAACCGCATTGGTTAGGGTGATCAACTGTTATAGATCTGATCTACAATTATATGATAAATAAAATATACCTAGAAACAACAAGATAGAAATAGATATAAATGCTTCTTTATTGATATCAAACCCTTAAGGTAGGGTAACACCATACAATCACTCCTTAAGGAAGGAGAACACTCCACAAGCCATATGCTTGACAATACAATATTCCTTGACATCTCAATGGGGGAGTCTCTAGCCTCTATATATGATTCATACATACAATACCATGGGTCATTACAATGGTTCTCTCAATACCATATATCTAATACAATGGACTTATTACATTATTGCTAACTACTTGTGGTCCCTTACATGATACAAGTTAACCACTTTATTTCTTTTTCTCGTAGAAAAAGTCGTAATTTTATTCATATGAAAAAATTACATTTTGTAGATGCTTAAAGCATATGTAGATGGATGTTCTTGTAATGACAAGAATCAAAAGATTTCGAAAAAAAAAGAGAAAAAATAAATTCCAACTAGCCTATACTTTCCTGCCCTTCTTCTTCTCCACTCTTCGCCAACCTCTAGAGTTGGGAGTGGGTGCAATAATAGCTAGCTGGTTTTCCATTGTGTTCATTGGATGTTCTTTGTCAGATTCTGAGCCTTTGGATCCATGAGTTCGTTTGATGCCACTTACTTCCAGTTGAGATTCTTGTTGCTGTTTTGAAATGTGTGGCCCCAAATGAGTAACTGGGGCATTCTCTTCCTGTGTATATTTCTGTCCCATTTGTGTGTCAGGTTCTGTCTGGTTCTCTGTAGGATCTGTGTTCATGTCCTCTTCTTCCAGCAGGTCGGTATGCTGCCACCCTTTGGGTTTTTTTTGTTGTTTCTTATTCCTTTTGGGGTCCTTTCGGGCCAGTGGATAAGCATATTGGAGGTGCCCGGTTTGCATGCATCTGCGGCATCTGAATGCTATGTTCTCATAGTCAAGCGGTTATGTCTACAATGAATTATTGAAGTTCAATGTGATGTGATCAAGTAGCCCCTAACTTAGGTCCACTTCTACACATATTCTCGCAAATGTGAAAATTCCCCTGATAGCTCTGTCTTCATCCATTTTTAGGAATTTCCCCAAGGAATTCCCAATGGCTATTAAAACTTTGTGATGCCAAAAATGTAGAGGGAGACTATGTAGCCTTACCCAAATAGGCATTGTTGAGACTTTCATTGTATTGGCATCAAAATCAGGAAACCAGGGGGTGGTGAAGAGGGCAACGCTACCCCAAAACCAAGGCCCCTAATTGATAATGCTATCTCGTTCTTGTTCTGTGTTAAATCTAACTATAAAAAACCCTTTTGGGCATAGGTAAATTTCATAGTTAGATGACCATGTAGAAAAGATCCATTGATGCAAAGCATCTGATTTTGGCCAGAACCCATTAAATCTATAGATAACAACATTTTTGGATAGATCTGTGTGTAGATTAGTTACCTCTGGCATAGATACTTGAAGCATTGGAGATTCTGGTTTTTGTTCCACAATATAGGGGCCTGGTAGCTCTGGTGTTGGTGCTGGTTTGTTTTGCATTTTTTCCTTTCCTTTGACTGCATCCCGAAAGGAACCTGTATTTTTTGAACTGGCTCCATTGCATCTGCTGTGCAGTCGTAGATTTAGAATGATAGTTGAATCTTTGATGATACCATAGTGCTGAAGTGTTTGGTTATCCTGCAGACTATGTCTTGTATATATCAGATTTTGGTGCTTTGTTGGGGTTCCAAATTGAATCTGGATTTCCTTCTTTAAAGCTTGGATACTCGTCCCCTTGCTGAGCCGCATGCAGTAATGTCTACCCCCTATCAATTTGATGAAGATCTGTATCAGATCTTCATCCATGTAGAGTGGATCGACCTTATTGAGGCCTCGATCTATTGGATTGGGCATTTCCTCTGTGAACCCAGATGCACCATTTAGTTTTGGATCTTGTCTACGCCTTGGTTCCTTTGGATTTGGCTTATAGGGATTGTTTTTCAAAGACCCAACCGCTCTGTCAGGAGTATCTGCTTTCAACAAGAAAATCTGGGCCTCCGGGGTCATGGCCGCTACACTCGGCTTCCATTCATTGGCACAAACCCTCTCTTGTTCAGATGAATACTGGGATGCAGCAGGTCTCACGGCCCATAAACTCTCTCGCGCGATCCAATCTAGCCGCTCTATCTCTCCTTTGTCTTTTAGATTGTGGGTGACTAGCTGATCTGATCGATGCACAGTTTCATGATCCACCCATTTAGAGTTACCATGATGCGGGAGGAGAAAGCGCACAACTGTCGATTTTCTGTGGGGGCTTCCTGCATAGCCCCCCTCTTTGGTGTGTAGTGGGGCGGCAACATGGAAACTGGTTCAGAAACCCTAGCCGTCTCCATTGCGCTCCAAAAAAGTTAACCACTTTATTTATTCCTATGGCCCATTTCATTATTACATTATTCCCTTGGGTACCTCCCTCTGTACCCCATACTTTCCCCCTTAGGTATACTACATTCCACCCCCCTTAAACATGTTTTGTCCCTGAAACATAAGAAGAACACAAATAATAAGATCTACTCAAAAGAGTAGTCCACTGGTACCTTGCACGTGCACCTAGCCATCCAAGAGAAAGTTGAACCCTCGATCTAGCTGGTGCCTTGCTCACTTGAGATGGAAGTTGACCCTGGTGGCTCTTCTGTGTTAGTGTGTTGTGGGTGGATCTCCGCCCCTCTCTATCTGTCATATGGGAGTTGTTGTCCTTGTTGCTGATTCGTTGCCATCTTGTAGGTTTTTTTCTTGCTGGGTGATGTAGGTGGTGATATGCTGGACTTGTAACCAATGATGTATCTTGATTTAATTCACCACCTAATTGAGCATGATTGGTATCTGGTACATGTTGTGGCACCTACTGTTGTTTCTTATCTTCCAGTATTACTTCAACCACAGATTCATCATTTGATGTGTCAGTCCCTGGAACATTTTTTGCTTTAGCCTCATTGAACTCTACCTGTTTATTGATGGAAATATCCTGTAATGTAATTTTCTTCTTTTTATACCAAAGCTTCAGGAATCTCTTTTACACATTAATATTGATAATTCCAACAGATTCCATCCAAGGGTATCCCAAAAAAACATCCACATTAGCCATATTTGAAGCATAAAAATCAGAATGCAATACATACTTGTTTATAGAAATCTTTAAATCTTTATAAACTTGCGCCTCGTCATTATTAACCTACGTGTGCTCCATTTGTTTGGCTGGGACTTGCAATCTTTTAGCCAAATGAACATTAATAAAATTATATTTGCAACTAGGATTGATAGACACAATTATCTTCTCTTTCTAAATACATCCATGAACCTGTAATAAGGAGATACCTTCAGAAAATAACCCCTTACATGTCTCATTCTCCTGTTGTGTAACATTAGACCATTTGTCCAAAAGGAGTTTTTCCAATTCTTCATCTGAAATTTTCAACTTCTTTTTGTCAAGTGAGTTTCATCTTTTAGCCAAAGCCGTACGAAACATGTCCAACATTTTGGAGTGGTTTTCTTAAGGTCTGTTATGAATTCTTCAATAGTAGGACCATTATATTTCCTTGTAAAATATTTCTTGCTAGAAGCCATGAAGAGAGTTTTGAAAAAAAAGAAAAATCACTTACTTGGCGAAAATTTAAAGTGGCCACAGTTCGGTCAATATTGCTTAGAATCTTTATTATAACCTGTTTTTAGAAATGGAACAACCATTCTGCAGCTTCCCATATAATAGAAATCTTGATCTAGGCACTGGAATTTTAGATTCGCATTGCAACTGTCCCGCTGTCACAAAAAACTCTTAAAAAAGAGTTGATTTTAAAGCATTGATATCTTCCTTATCTGGACTTCTATTTGACCGATTGTTTTTTTGAAATTGGGCATTTTTTCGCAAAGAACCCAGATATAAAATTAGATTCTGCAAATTTTGCACCATAATGTATAGATCTGATCTGAAAACTCGCTGCCCCAAAAAACTCTGCAACACAACTGATTTTTTAATCAGCAATATCTCCCTCATCCAGACTCCAATTCGGTCGATTTTTCTTTCTTTCAAATTGGGTATTTTTTCACAAACAACCTAGATCTGCAATAAGATTCTGCAAATTTTGCACCAGAACTTACATATCTGATCTGCAATCTCGCTGCCCAAAAAAATCCTGCAAAAAATAAAAAAAATTTCCATTTTGCCCAAGAAAGTGCTCTGATACCACTTGTTATAGATCTGATTTACAATTATATGTTAAAGAAAATATACCCAGAAACAAGAAGATAGAAATAGATAGAAATGCTTCTTTATTGATATCAAACCCTTAAGGTAGGGTAACACCATACAATCACTCCTTAAGGAAGGGGAACATTCCATTAGCCATATGCTTTTCCATACAATATTCCTTGACATCTCTCAATGGGGAGTCTCTAGTCTCTATATAGGCCTCATACATATAATACCATGGGTCCCTCAATACCATCTATCTAATACCATGGGCTTATTACATTATTGCTAACTACTTGTGGTCCCTTACATGATACGGGTTAACCACTTTATTTATTACTATGGCCCATCCCATTATTACATTATTCCCTTGGATACCTCCCTCTGTAGCCCATAATATTCCCCCTAGGTATACTACATCAACACTACTTTAAATAGCAAAAACTTTTTTGATTTTTCAACGCAAGAAAATAGTGGAAAACAGGGTTTTCAGTGCGATTGTACACGTAAAAACTAGCACTGGTAGCTCGATTGTCACTGGTAAAACTCGCGCTGAGTGAGGAATATGGGAAAAACAAAAAATATTTCGAGAATGATTCCAAACTTAGCACTCTAAGGAAACAATCATTAATTGTATACACCCAGACTGATGCATACAAGCTGAGAAATTGACGGTTGGTCAAACTAATCATAGGATCAGATCGAAGAAATGGATGGAAAGGTTATAACTTCCCCAACGGAGCCGCCATTTTGTTGTCTAGGCAAATCCTCTTTGTGGATAGAGATGATCCCTCTAGCCCAATGAGTGGGACTAGCAACCTACGTGACAATCTACAAGGACACTTTCCTAAATTACAATCGAAATGAGAGAAGAGGAAGATGGCCTACCTCGTTCTGATGCTATAATGTACTCCTTTGTTGAAGACCTCGAATCACTTGTGCCTCAAGCTCAGCTCTACTGCTCACAATGTTTGGATACCTGCACAAGAGATCAAAGACATAACAAAGCATACAAGTACAACAAGCATAATTGAAAGTAATCTACTTAACAAATCAAGGAGCATTAAGATAAATGATGCATTAACACAAACATTTATGGAAAGTGAACAAACAATTATATATATTAATGAAATAAAGGAGGCAGCGTACAACCAAGCCTTGATGTCAATGAGCTCTCCTTCAGTGAATGTCCAAGTAGAAGCTCAAGCTCTCCAAGCACTCCTTCTCCAAGACAAATGAGTAGCATGTAGGCACTATCTTAGCATAAGGGTGCAAATATCCAAAGACGAACCATTTGGGAATGGGAGAGGATGAATATATAGTTAGGGAAAGGGAGTTAGGATCTCTCCATAGATAGGAGAAGCCACTCATCTCAAGGAAGTAGCTCATAGGGATAAGATCAAAGGGAAATATTGGGAGAATTCGACTATATCCATATTGAACAACCTCTAGCTCGTCATTTTGGAAGCCTCTAGATCACAAAGCTTCTTTTCCTATTTGGGAAAACTTGCCTTTTAGGGATCCACGCAAGTATCCAAGAAAAAAGTGTGCTGACATTGTGAGGCTAGTATAGTGCAACTAGCGACCAACATGAGTTTCCAGTGTGAAGGTCGTGTTGGTCCTAGAATTAGGGTTTTAGAGCTTACTTCTTTAGAGAAGGCTCAGGGCATGCTTCCATCAGTGTCTCAGGGAGGATCTAAGATGCATGTCAAGATGGGTACACTGCATGATTGCCAAGTTTCGGGCACTTCGGGGTATGACACAGGGAAGTGCAGGAGGCGTGACAAAATACTGTGTAACACTCACCTTGGGACATCTTCTCCTTAGCCTTCTTTCCATTGCTGATTAATCCAAATTCCTCTTCCTCATCTTTGGAAGAGGTCCCATCTCTTGTATTCTTCCTTATTTCATCTTGCACTTGACCAGACCATAACCGCTCCCAACTCGATAGTTTCTCTCTACCATTTACTGAACCTTGATGGCTATGCTAGCTCTTAGGAAGGCCCAAAAGGGATAGAGCTACCAAGTCTTCTTTAGGGACATTAACATCAACCCCACCAAGCTCATCACGAAACTGTGTAAACCTGCTAATTACTGTGAAATTGTGTCATTCTTTTGCATCTTAATACTTCAATATCCTTGAGTGTCAGCTTCCTATGGTCACTATTATTCTTGAAAAATTCGATCAGTGCTTTCCATATCGCAAATGAAGTCTCTTTTTTGTGGAGATTCGAGAAAATATGATCCTGAACTCCATCCAATATGTTTCTCCTCGCTTTGTTCACATCCTTATTCCACTTAGCAATATTCTAGGCATCAGAATCTTGGGGTTTTGCTACATATGTCTTGATGTATTATAGCAACCCATTATCATTCAATACTGCCTCCATGCGGTCCTTCCATGCAACAAAGATTGAGGTGCCTTCAAAGGCATACTTGAGCCTGAGTCCATTGAAATCGATCTTCTCTATTTTGAAGAAAACTTGCAACACTAATATTTAAATTTGAATCTCCTCTAATGACAACTTCAAAATATATTCTCTACAGTATTTCCAACTCTGATACCATGTAGAATTAATGTGTATATTCAATACTGCTCATGAAATTTTCTAAATCACAAGACTTGAAGCTACTCTACTCATTTGTGGAAGTTAATTCACCATCTAAAACAAGAATCATAGACATGAAAAATGAAACATCACACGTGAACAAAGATTTATCTAGGGGAAAACAACTGCTCAAAACCCATTACTATATGTATTGCATTAATCAAATAATCTAGATGAATACAATATGCTTGCTCAAGCTTGAGCACAACATGCACCTGTATCTTCTATCCTCTGCTTGATTGATTGAATCTGGCCAACACTTAGCCAATTTTCAAGCCCTCTAAGCTCCTAATTCCTTGCACTATTCCTATGGGAATTAAACCCCTATTAATTAGGAAATTCCCTCATCTGGATTACACAATTCCTTTAGGTCAATTCTATGATTGCATTCACCACTTGTACAACTTGTAATAATTTACAACCGATAGTACACTGCCCTTGAACTCCAATCTCAACTGGGTAACTCGAATTCTCTGCATCCATAAGTTCATTTAGGTTGATTGATTAGTTATCTGGATGATCACTCAATGTGGTTGAACTTCCACTTCCACAACTTGACCTTCCACTAGTTCCTCCAACATTTAGAACTAGTTTAACTGACCATAACTCAGTTTAAATGAATTAAATTGCTACAATTGAAATTAGCTCAACCTAGGGTCCTAAAATTTAGGAGCTCATTGCACACAACTGAACTTCATGCCCCTAACTTGAATTAACTAAGCTAGACTCCTATTTTTTAGGAATCAACTCAAGCAAACTTAACTTCAACTCATTAACTCGAATTGAGTGTTCTTAACTGAGTGACAAGTGCCATGTCACCTAAGTTAACTCCCCCAAGTTTTCTGCTGATATATAATTTTGAATTTCCTCAATTTAATTAAGGAAAAAATGAAATTGAGACTTTCTTACTGCATTTTCAACATATTTTCCTGTGGTTCTCTTATCTTTCCAGAGGCTCACATCTTGGTGGGTCACATTCATTAAGGCTCACATTTCTGTAATAGTCACTATACAATGATCACTCTGTGGCTACCTTTTGTTTTGTGGTTTGATCATATCTTGGTGGATCACTTTGTTGTCAAGGTTCGTATTATTTAATGGCTGACATTTAAGTTGTAGTGGATCACATTTCCATGGATCACTTTGATTCTATATCACTCACAATCTTGTGTGGCTCACACAATTTTGGAGCTCGCATATGTGATACGATTTCCTTACATGGCTCGTTATTATTTGAAATTGACATTATACAACAATTTCCCGAAGTTCAATTACTGAGGCTCACACCATCCTTCTATGGATCATCATGATGAATGGACAATGACCATTGCAGTTAGACATAACATATTGATTGGAAAGTCACTTATGAAAAATATTCTTATGATAATAAATTTATATAGCTATGAGCGGTATCTATTACAATGTTTAATAACAGTGAGAAGAACAAGATCATGGCCTACATAACAATGAGTTAGTGAACTATGGAAATTGTCATTGAAATGATAACAATGACTTGTAATATAGTAGTATTCTTATATGGAAGTGACACTCTACATGAATTTTGACAGTGATATAGAATGTCCTCATACATATGTTGTACAACTATATGGCAGTGACCCGATGTGGTAGTAACCTTGATATGGTAGTGACCAGATGTGGTAGTAAACTTGATATGGTAGTGACTTTCATTACAAACAATAATATATTGCTTGAAAAAATTAGACAATAATGGTTGATGGACAAAAGGGTGGGTCATCTCTAAAGTGGACAAGACATCTAGATGAAATAAGTATGATGACCTAGTTCATATCCTAGCTTGAATGACGAAGCGTTAAATCTCTATAGATGCTACTTGAGGTAGTCACACTATTCAAATATCCTCCCTATAGAAGAAAGAGTGACATCAATGAATCCAACTTGAATTTTGGAATGAATGATGTTGTCTCTTTTGAATAAAGTTGATGAAGAGCAGATCTCTGCAAAGAAGAATAGGTGAAATTCAAAGAGGCACATATAATTTTTGTCATTTAGGTCATGATGATAATAATTAAAAAGGGTTTTCATAAATGTTAGATACAATGACATGTAAGAGTTTAATGCTATACTACATATGAATATTATGTGAAAAGGCATGTCAAACAATATCTTTAGGGTTTTGCAACATTTTGCAATGCTTGAATGACAAGTCTTGATGACTATGAAGGATCTAGGGTTTGCATAGAATTTGCAAATTCTAACATAACAAGATGTTGAAGACCTTAAAGTATCTAAGGTTCTGCAACTAACTCTCTAGTTTGGTTGTAGGACTTTACCGTTTGTAAGTAACACGTCTTGGCATCTAGGGTTCGTAAACCTTAGCAAAGTATGGAATAAAAGGAGAAACCATAAATGGTTGTTTCTGCTATGAAAGGAAAGGGAACATAGTCCTTAAGAATGACAGGTATCATATCATGATGATGTGAGGACAAGATTTGATGAAAAAGGTTCCAAGAGTTAGAGGGAGTTAACCTTGATCTAGAGATAAGTAATTAACATCTTCTTGATTATTACTAATGCTACTATCTTTATATTTTGTCTCCCTGTTCTTTCATAAGTCTTCTAAACAAGTTTACAGGTCAAGATAAGTTCTATATAAAGCTTGACCAAACAGATGAAATATTTGAAGGAACATGGAATAACATGAATACAGTGAGGGAAGGAGCACTTTGATGTATGCATCAAATAATAATATTAATTGGATAGAAGTTCACTTGAATCAGATGAAAATAGGGATTTTTAAAGACCCTAATAAATACAATATTGAAGCCTATTCTTGATTAATGATTGAAATCTAAAAGGCACGAAGAAAAAATTTGTTGCAATAAGAGATAGACCATGCAAAGGTATGTTAACCACATAGGGAGAAAATACTAGAATTTGACATGAAGTATCCCACACCGTGCCCTGATGCCATTATGATTTGGTAACTCTGATATTGTTGATTTGTTTGAGATACAATTTGCCCCCCTAGAAAGGCATATTACAGAAGTATATGTAGAGGTTGGAAAGATAGTAGTTGAGATAATTTGTTGGATGATGTTGATGTACCTACAATTGCGTGGTTTGATCATGAAATAGATGGAATGTGTAGATATAACTTTTGATGGTCTGGAAGAGCATAAGGGTAGAATTTATATTTGGAAAGATGATTATCACTTATTGAAGAATATGACGTAAAAATTAGTTATGAAGAATAAAAGGAATTTTCTAGCAACTATGAGGAACTTTGGCTCCTTAAAGATGATAGATGAACTATTTGATGATAAATTTGTTTGATAATTTACAAGATCCAAAAATTTCAAAGTGTGATATGATGTGATGCTATTAGGAGTTGAGAAATCCTATCATGAAGATATAATGTGAAATAATTTATCTCCGTAAAATGTTTGACATCCAAGAAGGTTGAAGCTTAGGTATGATGTAATGTGAGAAATGAGTCCTACAGCTACAACTATATAAAAAATGGAAGAAAACATATCTCATGTGTTAATGAAGTATGAGACTAGCTAGGGATTATGATTATGTCTCCCTGGTTAAGAGGGAGTAAGGATTTCCTCCTTGGTTGAGAGGGAGTGATGGAGGATGTCGTATTATCCACGTGTCATGCACTAGGCTAGGAATAAAAATTGTACATCTAATTAAGGAACTGATCGAGAGAATGGAGGATTGAATAGGAATCTGGAACCAATAATTCTTGAGGATTGTGAATCCAAGATAGAATTAGTCTTGTGAATTGACACTCTTTGAGGATTGGACAAGGTATCCAAGATATGAGTGGTCAAAGAGGACCACTATTCTTTTAGGATTAGGAATCCAAGATAAGAATAGGCCTGTAAGGACATACTTGGTGAACATTTGAATGGGGTATGTGCCTTGAGAGGCAGTTATGGGGGTATCCAAATGTATGCCTCCCAACACTGTGCTCTAATTTGGTGGAGATTTAGAGCTTGTTAGTCAAGGCCTTGCTATATTGCAAATTGACAATGTTGGTTATGATGTTGATGCTTGAAGATGGCTTATCAATCTGAATCTTCTTATGAGAATATTTCAATTTGAGAGTATCCTTGTATCGATTATGTAATTATGAATGCCTCCCTAGTTAAGAGGGAGTTTTGGAAAATGTAACTAGGTTTGGTTGCCATAATTATAGTTGTACTTATGTTTGTATATATTTTATGTAAAATCAAAAAGAAGAAGAAGGAATTTGTTTTTCAAGCATGAGTTTCAATATCAAGTAAAATTATTATTTTATTTAATCATTTTCTTCATGCTCATTATTATTTTCATCGGCCAAAGTCAAAGGCTTATTTATAGCCTGGAAAAAGGATTTTCAAATATGTAATTTGGGTCAAAATTCCCTCTAGATGTCAAATTAGGCCTGCCCCAGAAGACATATCTATTCAAACCCCTATGGACAGTATAAATAGAGGCTGAATTGAGATCATTTAGCAGCAAGAAATTTAGATGATATGTTCTGAAATATCGTAGATAAGGATAGAAAAGGAAGGAGGGCAAAAGTCTAAATTTGAAAAGTAAAGAAGCATTTTTCTAGAGCTCAAATTTGTGGAAGTTCTACCTTAACACATCCCTTTTTGAAGGTTTGTTCATGATGCTGTAAATGTTACTGGTCTCTTATTATTGATGAATTTTATATGAAGAAGGAGGGCTTGACTTGGAATCTAGAGGATTGGAGTCTTTCTATGGCCATGGTTCTTAGATATATCACATTGATATGATTCTATAAGAAGAGATTTTCTGGGTTTCTCCCTTGTGGGATTTTCACCCTGGCTTGGAGCCTACATTTTGTGCTCTTTGTTTCTTCTAATCTTCATGTTTGTACATTTGGTAATTTTTTGATGAAAATAACATAATAAACATTAATAAGAAGCCAACAATATTCACAAGCAATTATCAAATATGAGAAATATACTCTAAATCATAAGCCTCCAGATTTCTCAACATAATTCACTTTGATCCTTTCACCCATGATGCATACAAGAGGCATACATAGGGGATGAGGACTTCAAAGAGACGTTTTAGCAGTTGCAAAGCTAGATTCATGTACACAATCATGCCAACATGTTTTACTACCATCTCTAGATTGGGTTACTCTATAGGCTACACAAGTTATGTGTTCCTAAAGTTGAGAGATTACAACTAATTAGAGAGGTTTACACCTCTAAGGTGGCAGGGAATTATGGTGTAGGGAAGACAATTACCAACTTGCATAGGTATATGTACTAGCCTAGGATGCAAGAAGATTTAGCTAGGTTCATAAGAGGATGCAAGGGTCTATACCATCCCTTGTATCTACTCAGCATTGGGAAAGTAGTTCAATGGAATTTATGGGACGTTTACCAAAAACTAGGAAGGGAAATGACTACTTGTTCATGGTAGTTGACATGTTCAATAAGATGTGCATTCTCATTCCATATAAAAACATCATCAATATAAAATAATAAATAAGCTTGTTCTTTAGATAGGTTAGGGTGCAATTTCTAATCCCAAGGGGCATCATTTGAGATAGGGACACAAGATTTTTTAGTGCATTTTGGACTACATTATGGGAGAAGATGGACATAAAGTTAAAGAAGTATACAACATTCCATCCATAGACATACAAGAAAACATAAGTAGTTAACAAGCCTTTGGTGCAACTTGGAGGGGTGACAATTAGAAGCATCCAAAGGCTTGGAATGAAATTATGGTATATATACAATAATATTATAACAAAGCAATCTACGTTTCTATTGCTAACTCCCCATTTGAAACTTTTTTCAGATATTTAACACCTTCACCTTTGGATATTTCATATGGACAACAAGGAGGAGTGAGGGAGGATCTTACATGGGATACTTTAAGGGTAGAAATTTTTGTTGAGAAGTTCAGTAAAATCCATCAACAGGTATAGTATATGTTTCATAAGTTACATGAAAAGTACAAGGTTAAGCATGATCAACATAAAAGAATTAAGGCACTCAAAGTGATAGACAAAGTATGGTTACAATTGAACAATGAAATTCTATAGTGTTTTGGTAAGAAATCAGGGATCTACAATAATGTCCCTTTGAGAAACTAGGAAAGGTGGGAGATCACACTTATAGACTCAGTCTACCACTATGCATCTGCATTTTTCGATTAGCGAATGGGGAAATTTTGAAACTCTATCAACCTTCCATGCTAGATCAAGAAGAGGAATAGGTCCTACCTTTTGTATAGGATATAGCATGAAATGGATAGGTAGATTTGATAAAGTATATATATTTACATAAGTGTTCTATAATTATAGAGAAACATGACATTTAGTAGATTGGGTTGAAAGGATAGCTTCCAAGTAAGGCTAAGTGGTACTCAAGGGAGAAGGTAGAGGGAAAAATTTCCTCACATCATTCAATAAAATATTATGGCGACCAAAATACTCCAAAAATTGTGAGGCATGATATGGGTTGAATCATTATACCACTTTTCATCCATTTTGATGCTTTTTAGAGTGAAATTTTTTTGAGGAATTAGTTCTTAGGACCATTTTTACCACTAGGTCCCAGTTTTACAATTTGGGGTGTAAAACCTTCCATAGGAAGTTTGGGAAATATAATGATTTTCTTGGGGGCCCAAAAAATATCACTTGCTCCAATTTCCATAATGCTATTTTAGATTTAGATACATTTCCAACAACACAAGAATGACCTCAAATGGAGTTCACATGCAAAAGCTATGCCACTGAGATGTCGACCTTCTTATTTTGTCCAAAATGTTTCAAGAGGATGCCACTCAGCCCCATTACTCATGGAAAAAGAGCTAGTCATGTGACCATGATAGAAAATTCTAGAAGAGTTGAGTTGTAACTCACATCGATGGTTTAATGAGTCAAATTCAACTCCTAGTTGGCTATTAGGGTATGTTTTTACTTTGTGTTGAAGCCCCGAAAATCGGGTCGACAACAAGGGGGATACCCACCCGGTCTGGACCTTGGTTGGCAGCTCCTTATCCGTTTGGTATAGTGGGTCCAACTGGGGATAATGGGACCAGTTTCCCAATCTAAGGGTGTGTGTGTGTGTAGAGTTGGATGATGTTGATCTAAGAGTACTTAAAGTTAATTTAATTCAAACTTCTAAACTAACTCTATGCTATTGTAATCTAATGAGAAACAACACATCTAATCTACGCTAACCCGGGGTGTATTTCTTCTATTATGCGATCTAAAGAGATTTCAAACAATAACTGGTAATAAAGATCATTCAGCTATCATAAGAACAGAAATCAATTAAGATAAACCACTTTGCATAAAAAGTTAGGCAAAATAGTTGTGAACAACATATCGCATAATAAGTTATTCATATATTAAACATAAATACATGACTCCACCGTACAGAAGTGCCAAATGGTAACTCATACATTCATGCAGTAACATATAAACAACTAAAAACTGTATATCACTTTAAGAATATAAGCAGAAATGGCCAAGAGATAAAAGTACCATTTATGACTAATCCTACCCATAAGCTTCAAGCAAAAACGATTTATCTCTACTTGTTCTAACATCTACTAAGAGTACAAAAGTGCAACATCAGTAGCAGACATTAAAATGCAAACATTAATAAATCTCGATCCATCCATTCATCAAAACCTCCTCTGAGGGTGCAGAAGTGCATGTTCCGAGGACAAGTTTTTGACAAATTTCTGGACCCTTCTTTAAATGCATGAGAAGGGTTTAAATACTAATAACTAATTAACTTAATTACATAAATTTAGGATACGGTTTTAAATGACCGCCCTTCTGCTAAAGCAAAACTATTTCTAAAAATTGAATCTAATTCCTAACCATTTCTGTATTTGCTCCTTAGTGCTGCAAGCATGCAACATTCGCCTAGGAAGAGTCGGCTGGTCGCCTTCTGCTTTCGTTTGAGCTATGAAAATAGAAATAACAAGCGCTGGCACCACTTTCTGGTAAACTAGAAGATATTTTCGAGAATCTTCCTCTGGCTGGGTGTATTCACTGCGTGTATACTTGGTAATAACCCAAATTTCTTTCAAACTGATTCTGCTTTTGCTATTTCAGTTTCCGGCCTTGCGAATGACTGAATAAGTTAGGGACTTTGCTTTCTGAACAATTTTCTGCATCGAAAACTGCCTCCGTTCTTTGTTCCGGGCTTTTCTGGTGCGTTTTCCTTCTTTAGCGCCTTTTTTCTTTTTGCTTTACCCAGCATAAGCTTCAGGATCTTTTGTAAACATGCTGCTTTTGTGCGCTTTTGACTCTGGGCGTTGGATGGCCTATTGACATCAGCATCTGTTGAGTGATACTCTGGAATTTGTGGTCCTGTTGCATGCGGCATCCGTTTATGAAGGGATCTCTTCTCTGTTCTCCGAGCATTGACGCTTTCCCCTTTTCCTTAGATGTTTCCTGCACATTGCTTCATGTTATTTCCTGTCTTACAATTTACGCAAAGGAAAAGAGTAATGATAATAAAGATTGACATGAAAGCTTTAAGCTCTTATGAATGCATAATCATGACACCCATAACTAACTGACTCTTCGAAAAACACAAAACTGTCCTTCTTGAATATTTTGGCGTACAACCATTAATTTATTTTAAGGCGCGCACCCAATTTTGGTTTACGGACAGCTTTCCTTGAATACTGCGCCGAGGAAAATTTGCGATGGGTGATTTCTGCGACTCGCATCGCAGCATCGCGGATCGCGTCGTCAAGATGTGTCATCGCAGAAATTCATGATCGCATTTATCGCAAATCGCAGATCACAGATCACGCTTAGTCATTCAATCATTGTGTGCTGCTTACGCGATGTTGCGATATGCGACATCGCATACCGGCCATCGGAGATTTCTAAAGATTTTTCTTTTAAGAGCGCTTCATAATGTATGCGATGTGATGAATTTCGCGTCGCTTCTTCGCAGCTTATTATGCTCATAAGAAAACGTTTCATTCTCTTCTCGCGATGCGATACAACTTTAAGGAGTTGAAATACAAAAATTTTCATAGAATGTTTTTTGGATTTTTTATTAAGGGTCCCATTTGCTTGGTGTTATTGCTAATACCAAACAAAGAGGGGGGTTGTTGGTGGCCACAACAATGGCGATTCACTGAGAAGAACCAGTTATCTCTGCTTTTCTATTGAATTTTAACTTCTAAAGTAGAAAAATTTTCATAAGTCTAAATTTTGTTATGGACATATAGAGTACATTATGCCTTATCCTATCAATGATATTTTGTTTCAACCTTTTCCTATTCCAATTGTTTGCTTCCTCAGGCTTAGTCCTTGTATTTACATCAGCCATTACTTGGTATTTTAAAGATAAAATAAGGTCTTCTCTGTGTGTTGGCTTTTAAAATATGCTCATTTTTCGTAGGTAGAGCCTCTGCTGCCAGCAGGCGTCCATAGCCTCGACAGGGTTACCTGTTACCCAGCAATGATCCTTTATCCTGCTTAAGGCTATTTACAACTTTTCAGAGAAAAACCCATTTTGACACTTTTTCCTTTTTTATTCTCTAAAGAACAATGTCTTGGTTTGGTGGCCAAATTATGACACAGTCATTCACTTGATTTACACTTTTGCTGAACAAGCTGGCTCGTGATGAGACCCCTTGTCTTTTGATTGCAACAATCTTGAGTCGTTGCCCTGTTTTGGTGGATAGTATTGGCAAAGTCAACAAGTTATAATATCTGTGATCATGATAAGCCGGCTCGTGATGAGACCTTTTATTCTTTGAGATATAGTGTTTTCTCGGATTGTTCCTCTGAATGCTGCGATTTTCTTTAGCAGGGAGGAAATCATTGTTTTTCCTTAAGAAAGCTCTGGACGACAATAATAGAGTTTGAAAACAACAGTTTTACAGAGAATATTTATTTTGTTATTGATACCTTTCATTGTGCTAATATAAAACAATTTCTTCGCTAAAGGTTGCTTTCATCAAATTTTTTGAAGTTGAAACTAGTATCATATCTAGGCTAAAGTTAACTCTATCTGTCAATAATAAAGATCAGATTTTTCGAAAATTTTACTACTTGTACAAGCGAAAAAAAATCAAAATCTGATAGAGAATTGGTGTCTTTTTCGTGAGCCCCTGTAGTAACCATCTACAACTGGTTTTATTATGGAAAAAGAAAAAGAAAAACTAAAACTATCCTACAGAATAGAAGAGTAATCTTCTATGGAAAATATATTTTAAGGATTTGTCCATTAACAGGCAAAGAATCCCTTCTACCTGCTAAATCCTGCAACACAAACGTTGATGGGCCTATGACTTCTACAATCTGAAAAGGACCAAGCCACATCCTCTGAAATTTTGTATGTTTGCCCTTTTCTTCATGAGCCTTATCCCATTTCAAAACTAAATCTCCCATCTGAAAATTTTTTCTGGTCATTATGCTCGCGTCAAAAGAGGATTTTATTAGTGCTTGGTGATGAGCATGGGTTTTCTTAGCTTGTTCTCGTTGTTCTTCTAATTTAATTATTTCCATTTGTCTTAGTTGTATGGAGGAAGTAGATACTTCATCGATGTATTGTACTAAAGACAAAGAGGGGTTGACTAAGTGCGTTGGAAGAACCACTTCTTTCCCATAAACTAAATTAAAGGGAGAAGTGCCTATTGAAGCTTTCTTCGTTATTCTATCTGCCCATAAAGCATTTACCAAAGCTTTGTGCCAATTCTTTTGGTTCTGGTCAACTGTTCTTTTAATAATCCTGATTAGGTTTTTATTTGTTGACTCAGCCAATCCATTACCTTGCGGATAGTAGTTGGCTGAATATTTCAGTTTGAACCCTCTTTTAAGTGCAAACTCAGTCATTGCATTCCCAGAAAAGTATGAGGCATTATCAAACATTAAAGCCGTTGGCAATCCAAACCTAGTGATTATAAATTGATCTATGAATTCAATGATGTTTTCAGAATTAACTGTATTGAGAGGAACTGCTTCTACCCATTTAGTAAAATAATCTGTTGCCATGAGGATGTATCTATGCTGCTTAGAAGAGTGAGGAACGATCTCACCTATTATGTCCAAGCCCCACTGACTGAATGGTTGCTCGATGTTTACCGGCTGTAGTGGCATGGACGGTTTCTTTTGTCTCCCTGCAGTAGTTTGGTAGACTTGGCATTTCCTCACGTAAATGTGTGAGTCTTTGAACAACGTGGGCCAATAATATCCTGCACGTAAGATTTTATGTGCAGTAGCATCTCCAGCATAGTGTCTGCCTGCTGGTCCATCGTGGAGTTCCTGCAAAACCTTTTCGGCTTCAGTTTTCTCAAGACACCTAAGAAGAACAGAATCATAATTCTTTTTAAACAGAACATCATTTATGAGCTGATATTGTTTAGCTTTCAATCTCAGAGCTCTTTTCTTGGTGTGATCTAGGTGTGATGGAGCATACCCGTTCTTAAGATAATAAATGGTGTCAGCATATAATGATTCTGCATCGTTTAGGCTTACCTCATACATTTGTACCTCTTCAGATGAATTTTCAGGAATTTGCGATGCTCCAGCCAACATTTTGCACAAGCCTTGACCTCTCACAATGCTTGCTAGTTTGATCTCAAGGTCGTATTCTTGTAAAGCAGTGATCCAATTTGCTCTTTTTTCACCCACATCCTTCTGTATTAGAAGATTTCTTACCGTTGGAAACAATACTATGACCTTAGTATGGGTTTTAAGTAAGAAAGGTCTGAAATATTTGACCGCTTTGAAAACAACATATGCCTGTTTCTCCACGTCTAAATAGTTGAGTTCAGCACCTTGTAAATTCGAGCTAAAAAATGCGATTGGAGCTTCCGCTTTCTCTTGATTTGCTTGAGTTAGAATCACGGCATATGATTTCTCTGAGGCAAATGTGTATAAGATAAAAGATTCTGAAAAATTTGGGGTTGCTAAAGATGGAGCGTTAATGATAGCTTGTTTGATCAGGTTGAATGCCTCATGCTCATATTGACCCCATTTAAAATTTGAATTCTTTTTAATCATGGTTTGCAAAGGAGAAACAATTCGTGAAAAATCTGGGACAAATCTCTTCACAAAATTGATTTGACCAAGGAAAGATTGCATGGCTTTTTTGTTATGAGGTAGGGATATTTCAGAAATTTCTTTGATTCTGTCAGGCTCAATGTGAATACTAGATTTTGACACTATGAATCCTAGAAGTTTTCCTTCACTTAATGCGAAAAAAAGATTTCTTTGGGTTAAGTGAAATCCCATACCTTAAACATCGTTGAAAGATTTGTTTCAAGTCTTTGAGATGGTCGCTTCGCTTCTTGGAGTACACTGTTATATCATCCAAATAAATTACTACAGATTTATTGACTAAACCCTTGAATGCGATGTCCATGGCTCTCTGAAATGTAGCGCCGGCATTGATCAAACCAAATGGCATCTTCCGATATGCGTATGTGCCCCATTTAGTTCGAAATGTGGTTTTTAACTGATCATCGGGATGTACCAGCACCTGATTGTATCCTGAAAATCCATCCAAAAAAGACATTAGTTCTGAGCCTGCTACTGCCTGTAATATCTGCTCCATAGGTGGGAGGGGAAAATTTTCTTTTTGACAGGCTTTGTTGAGATTCCGAAAATCGATGCAGATTCTAATATCTCTGTTTTTCTTTCTAACGGGTACCATATTGGAGACCCATTTGGAATGTCTGACGGGGAAAATTATTCTGGCTTTTAATAACTTATTTAGCTCAGTTTTTATCTGATTTTCTAAATTGGGGTGGATTTTTCTAAGTTTCTGTTGGACAGGTTTTTTGTTGTCAATCATAGGGATAGTATGTTGAATGATAGAAGTGTCATATGTCTTCAGCTCATCGTAATTCCAGGAAATTTTTTTTTGTATTGTCTCAAAAGACGAATATACGCTAGTTTTTCTTCAGGGGCTAGGCCGTGGCCTAGATTAACGTTTTGCGGTTTATCATCGGTTCCCAGTTTACTAACTCGTAGTTCAGAGTTGAACTGTAGAGCTTCGAATTGGTAGACCTTTTAAACCGACTTTTCAAATCGTATAAGTCTTCCAACTTAACCACCGATTTAGGTATAGCATTATCAGTGCTATCTTGTTGTATTTGTCGATCGTGATGGTCTTCGTCAATTATTTGATTGGAGTAGGATCCTTCAGAAGTGAGGAAATTTACAATATCAGGATCGTCATTGAATACTCTCCAATTTGTAATGTTGTCAGGGATGGACGGTGTAAAGATTAATTCTATTGAGAATCTATCCGGACTAAAATCTTCGGAGGGAATAAGTCTAGAGGCTACGTTAGCTAAAAGGTCTGCGCTCGCGTTTTGGAGTCTTGGGATTGACGAAATATTGAATGCTATAAAATGCTCAGTCAGATCTTGTACTAAAGATTGATAGTGTTTCAAATGACCTGATAGGCAATGTATGGTGTTACGTACCTGTTTGACGACAATATCAGAGTCTCCGAAGACTTGAAGATACTTGACGTTCAGCCCGATTGCTTTGTATAGGCCTTGCACCAAGGCCTCATATTCCGCTGTATTGTTTGTGCAATCGAATTCAAGTCTGCACGTAAGCATGGTATTATTTCCTTCTGGACTAATCAGAACGCATCCTGCTCCTGCTCCTTCGTTAGATTTAGAGCCATCAAAATATAATTTCCAAAACAGAGATGTATTTACAGGTTTATATACAAAATTAACACACTTTGAATTATCAGTTTGGGAAAAAATTTCGACTTGGGACAAAACTGAATTTTCTAAGTAAGGTGATGTATGAGCATTGAAATTGCCGAGGAAAGAATCTACCGAGTAATTGCCTATGATACTGCTATTATATGCTATTGCTTCATTTTCTCCCTCCAATTCCGTTACTATGTACTTCTGGTGTAACTCTCGTTCAACCTTTATTTGATTCGGTTTACCATTGTAGGGTAACCACATGTGCGACCAGTTGGTTGAGAAGTATCCATGGAGTTTTTCGGACCAATCCCTGCTAAGAATCAAGCCACAGAATTCTGGGATATCAGCTACTAGAATGTCAATAACCTGACATACCTTCGGGTTAGACGACAATCTTATGGTCACTTGATTAAGTTCACCAATCACTTCGACTTGAGATCGATCAGCTGAACTATGCGCACTGCGGAGTTTTGTGGTTGAACATTCAACTTGGCACATATTGATCTAGGTAAAATATTCGTTGAAGCACCAGAATCTACCAAACAATTGTGCACATTTTTATTGAAAATTTCATAAGTGAGAAGAAAAGGGGGAGTGTGAGACCTTGATCTTCCTCCAATCAAGGCGATGTCATTTGGATCCATCTTATTGATCGTGTTGGTTGGAGGTCTTCCCATGTTGTGGGAAGCTACAGCTATAGGAAAAGATGTAGTAGGCACGGAATGTAATTCTTTCATCATTATCTTCTGTTGATGTTTCAATTTGCTCAATTCATAAAGAGTGATATTAGCCCTAGTCTTTTTCATGTCATCAATAATATTGTATTCCATTTCATCCGACACTATCAGTGTTCTTGATGGAGGTGTTTGATCTGGTTGGACTGGGCTAGATTGAGTCGCTTTAGCAGTCGTTTTCTTTGTTACGACTCTATCTTTTGCTGCAGGGCTTGCGCCCTTCTGCTTAGGGGTAGTTTGGGGAGGATCAAGTTGATTTTTGCTTCGTGTGCTAACCGGAAATGCTTCTTGATCTTCTTCTTGTGGGAGGATGAAATCCCACATTCCTTGTAGTTCCACAACTTATTCATCATCGGTCTGCCCTTCAGTGGTACTCTCTTCTTCTTCCTCTTCTTCAGATTCGACATTTGAGATAGCGTTGGGTGGTTTCACATCCATTGAAGGGCCTCTTTTAAAAGCTTTGTAGGGCTTTTTTGAAGAAGTTTCTGCTACTTGTTTTTTTATGTCAATCATCTCATTGGACATGGTATTTAATACTTTTTGCAATCCTTCCAAATCAAAAGGATCTTTCGTTTGTTTCTTCTTGGGGTCTTCCTTGAAGGTGACTTTTTTAGATTTGCGTTCCTCTATCGCAGATCTCTTTTCCAGGGCTACTACGCGTTTCTCTACTGCTATCGCCTCTATCAGGTTTTCAACTAAGGTTTTTTTATTCGCCCTATCCACGAAGATTGCTAAGTTTGATGGTAAGGCCGTAATATACCATTCACATCGTACTTCTTCGCTAGGTTGGGAAGCAGTGGGAATTTTGTTGAGAATTTTATTGAACCGTAAATTGAAATCTTTGATGGGTTCTCTAGCCTCGGCTTTAAGATTGGATAGGTCATTGATTAACGTTGCCATTGATCTATCATCACCAAAATTGGTAAGGAATTGACTTTGAAAAATGTCCCAACTTGTGATAGACCCGGAAGGTAATGAAAAGTACCATGACCCGGCTGTTCCTTGCACTGTATAGGGAAAAAGCCGGACAACAGCATCTTCGTTGGTAACTCTGTTGAGATTGATAGAAAGCATGAAATTGCTAATGTGCTCTTCAGCTAGCATGCCTGCTTCTGGATTGAATTTGGGTAGCCATTTCTCAAGATGGGCTGGTATTTGGCTCAGGGGTGGAGGCATTAAAACTGCCACAGGATTGTTCCATGGAGACTAGGCCATCGTTGAGCTGTTGGTAAATGAAAGTGCAGAGGATGGTCCCTGAGGCTGGGAAGATGAAGATATTATGATTTTAGATGATTGAAGAAGAGGGGTTGTGGAAGATGGATGAGTGGTTTGGAATGGAGATGTGGGTGGCTGACTTCGTGGTGAGGGAGTTGAAATGGACGGTGTAGATGAAAGAGTCTCACTGTCAGACTCTGGTGGTGTTTTCCTTGCTCTTTTCCTGGTGGGGAGAGGGAATTCAGTTGGCTGGATGCCAAATTTTTCACTCTTTAATCTGGTCAGGGGATGAGCAGGATTGTACTGTGAAGTCACGCTGCTTTGAGATTTATCAGACCTCTGTGTAAAAATAGAAAATCCCTGGAGTTTGCGAATCAGAGTTTTAACTTCAGGGGATTCAATGGTAGATTGGTCTGAAATATTAGGGTATGTAGCAGCAATTAATACTCGAGCGACTTCCGACTCTGGATTTAAACGTACTGGGGAAGTCGGGGGAGTTGATGAGGGCGATTTACTCTCAAAATGGTATTTAGATTTTGATTTAGGTGCCATTCATAGTTCGGGCCCTCCTTCTAGCACCAAATATGTTGAAGCCTCGAAAATCAGGTCGACAACAAGGGGGATACCCACCCAGTCCGGACCTTGGTTGGCAACTCCTTATCCGTTTGGTATAGCGGGTCCGACTAGGGATAATGGGACCAGTTTCCCAATCTAAGGGTGTGTGTGCGTGTAGAGTTGGATGATGCTGATCTAAGAGTACTTAAAGCTAATTTAATTCAAACTTCTAAACTAACTCTATTCTATTGTAATCTAATGAGAAACAACACATCTAATCTACGCTAACCCGGGGTGTATTTCTTCTATTATGTGATCTAAATAGATTTCAAACAATAACTGGTAATAAAGATCATTCAGCTATCATAAGAACAGAAATCAATTAAGATAAACCACTTTGCATAAAAAGTTAGGCAAAACAGTTGTGAACAGCATATCGCATAATAAGTTATTCATATATTAAACATAAATACATGACTCCACTGTACAGAAGTGCCAAATGGTAACTCATACATTCATGCAGTAACATATAAACAACTAAAAACTGTATATCACTTTAAGAATATAAGCAGAAATGGCCAAGAGATAAAAGTACCATTTATGACTAATCCTACCCATAAGCTTCAAGCAAAAATGATTTATCTCTACTTGTTCTAATATCTACTAAGAGTACAAAAGTGCAACATCAGTAGCAGACATTAAAATGCAAACATTAATAAATCTCGATCCATCCATTCATCAAAACCTCCTCTGAGGGTGCCGAAGTGCATGTTCCGAGGACAAGTTTTTGACAAATTTCTAGACCCTTCTCTAAATGCATGAGAAGGGTTTAAATACTGCTAACTAATTAACTTAATTACATAAATTTAGGATACGGTTTTAAATGACCGCCCTTCTGCTAAAGCAAAACTATTTCTAAAAATTGAATCTAATTCCTAACCATTTCTGTATTTTCTCCTTAGTGCTGCAAGCATGCAACATTCGCCTAGGAAGAGTCGGCTGGTCGCCTTCTACTTTCGTTTGAGCTATGAAAATAGAAATAACAAGCATTGGCACCACTTTCTGGTAAACTAGAAGATATTTTCGAGAATCTTCCTTTGGCTGGATGTATTCACTGCGTGTATACTTGGTAATAACCCAAATTTCTTTCAAATTGATTCTGATTTTGCTATTTCGGTTTCCGGCCTTGCGAATGACTGAATAAGTTAGGGACTTTGCTTTCTAAACAATTTTCTGCATCAAAAACTGCCTCCGTTCTTTGTTCCGGGCTTTTCTGGTGCGTTTTCCTTCTTTAGCGCCTTTTTTCTTTTTGATTTACTTAGCATAAGCTTCAGGATCTTTTGTAAACATGCTGCTTTTGTGCGCTTTTGACTCTGGGCGTTGGATGGCCTATTGACATCAGCATCTGTTGAGTGATACTCTGGAATCTGTGGTCCTGTTGCATGCGGCATCCGTTTCTGAAGGGATCTCTTCTCTGTTCTCCGAGCATTGACGCTTTCCCCTTTTCCTTAGATGTTTCCTGCACATTGCTTCATGTTATTTCCTATCTTACAGTTTACGCAAAGGAAAAGAGTAATGATAATAAAGATTGACATGAAAGCTTTAAGCTCTTATGAATGCATAATCATGACACCCATAACTAACTGACTCTTCGAAAAACACAAAACTGTCCTTCTTGAATATTTTGGCGTACAATCATTAATTTCTTTTAAGGCGCGCGCCCAATTTTGGTTTACGGACAGCTTTCCTTGAATACTGCGCCGAGGAAAATTTGCAATGGGTGATTTCTGCGACTCACATTGCAGCATCGCGGATCGCGTCGTCAAGATGTGTCATCGCAGAAATTCATGATCGCATTTATCGCAGATCGCAGATCGCAGATCACGCTTAGTCATTCAATCATTGTGTGCTGCTTACGCGATGTTGCGATATGCGACGTCGCATATCGGTCGTCGGAGATTTCTTAAGATTTTTCTTTTAAGAGCGCTTCATAATGTATGCGATGCGATGAATTTCATGTCGCTTCTTCGCAGTTTATTATGCTCATAAGAAAACGTTTCATTCTCTTCTCGCGATGCGATACAACTTTAAGGAATTGAAATACAAAAATTTTCATAGAATGTTTTTTGGATTTTTTATAAAGGGTCCCCATTTGCTTGGTGTTATTGCTAATACCAAACAAAGAGGGGGGTTGTTGGTGGCCACAACACTTTGACACTAGGAGGAAAATGGGCTTGATTCTATTATGGTGCATTTTGTTCTAGAGTTGAGTAGAGTATATGAGAGTGGATAAAGAGAGGGGTTTAATAAACATGGTTTGTGTTCTAGTGTCCCATAGGCCATAAGCATCACTCCTTTGTATTTGCACCATTTTCATTCAGAGAAAGAGAGAGCAGAGCATCCTCACCTTCCAGCTGGGTTTTCCCTTGAAAGGGTTTACCAAATCATATCTTATGTTATTGTGGTTTTGTGGGTGAATTTTGTATTTGTTATCTATTTTCAACTTTTTAATATTTTGCATGTATATACAATAAACAAAAACTTAATAAATCCAACCAATCTAAGTAAAATTAACCCTCATAGTATAGATTTTTGTATTCCTGTAAATCTTTATTAGATATATTATGATGATCTTTCTAATGGAATATCCATGGCTTGACCATGATGTCCATTATGATATCTCTATGTTCTATAGAATATCGTTCATGGAGAGAAGCTCCATTCTCCCCAATTTCGGTCTCTTGTTGATGCATGAGAGCCCACAATTTCTCATTTGTACCCATGAGATCTTTAAGAGATTGTCCACACATCAATGAAATTAGGATGTAGATGAGGAAAAGCAAAGGTAAATCACTATTTGCAAAAAGTTTCAAGTGGGGAGGCTAAAGGGATCCCCCATGAACCATACATAGGGTTGATTTATCTATAGGATAGGAGATCATAGATGTAAACCAACAAGAAGACTAGATATGACTTCTCTCAACCCTGGTTCAGCCTCAATTTGGAAAAACACCACCGAGGTAGCCATGAAAAATCCTTCACATAGAGAAAAAGTAGGAAAATAATAAAGTAATTATAAATAGTCTAAGTGTAGGGGCATTGCGGGGGGGGCGTACTTGTGACTTAAGGGGGCGCAATGAGATGACCAATGATTGATCCTTTAACAATCTAATACATGAAACATGAATAAATATTTTTCCAAGAAAGTATGATACAAGCATACCCATTGATGATGGACTAAGGATTTCCATGATCATCCATCAATAAGTTATTCATATCACCTTGATCATGTGAAATTGAGGTGTTTTGTTTATATTACAACCCAAGATTGACATGAATATGAACTTGTGAGATTGTCACATTTCCCTGGGGTGAAATGAATTACCATTCATATCCTTTCATGGGAGATGAATGCTCCATAAATTATGATGGACATGTGATAATGGGACACACGTCATCCTGTCATTAGATTTTGATAAATAGTATCATTAAGCTTAATAAATTCTTTTTTTTTTCATTAGTTATGATACTAATGTAACAATCCACTTTTTCTTGTTTTCTATTAGAATGTGATAAAAACCTACCTCTAGGATGCTTCACAACACCTATTTAATTCTAGAAAAGATTGACACTACTCAGTAATGTACCAATTTGGTGTTTAGCACAGATGTTGTATTACATTTCCAAAGTCCCGAACAATGAATAACTTAGAGATATAGAGGGAGGAAACAAATTGAAATCCTCATAGGAGGATATAAGTTTATACAAGGTTGTTTGATAGGATTCCTAGGCTCTACGCATAGGTACAATTGATGTTTCCTCTTGATTCTATGAGTACCCCACCTACACTTGCCACCTTGGGTTATTTTTTGAGGATCCATTGGAATATAGAACATATCAATTATGCTCAGAGTTCCATTTCTAAAATTCCTTAGCAAAGTGTTGAATTTTTCAACATGAGCATTAAGTCAGTTTTCGAAGATTGATGATGAGACTAGTGATGTTAAGGTTGAACCTCATGAGCCATTAAGTCTCCGCCTTATTGAGAGCATTTTTTAGGACATTTTGAACCCATTTTGGGCTTAGGTTCTTCAAGAAAAGAGTTTTTCCTTTTTTGGAGCCTACTCTAGTGCTATTTTCATTTGTTCAAAGATGGCTTGATTTCTAGCTAGCCAAAATTTTTAATATATGTATTTGGGAAGAGCCATCCAAATTTGTTTAAGGAGAGGCTTTCTAGTCTAGGAGAAAATATAGTGACACTACCAGGCTTCAAGTAGCTACATCAAATAGTTGACCCAACTCAATATTCATTCCAAGATTGCAAAATAATAACTAAACTAGCTTAGCTTAGACACATTCTATGAAGAGGTAGTGAGAAATTTCAACACGAGAAAGGAAAAAAGGGACACCTGGTATGTCCATAAAGTCCTTTTTTCTCTATATTTTCAACCATTAACACATTTTCTTGGGCCAACATCACAAAAAATCGTTGACATTTGGTAATCCATCAAAGCCTGATATGTTGTTACAAATAGGAGCTTTCAGGAGGGAGGGAGGATTGAGAGAGAATATGAGAGTATCCCTATTGGTTACTACATAGTTCACCAAACCCAATCCTCTACTGGGTATTTAATATTTATTGGTGCATGTCCTTGTAATTTCTACTCAAGTTGAGTAGACATTTAGATTAGATGGGAAGGGAGGTCTCCAAATTTATAGTCTTTCTAAGATCTTAAGTCCTTGTCCCACAAATAAATTCACATGAAGATAATTTTCTATTGTTTATTAGCCGTTGTTTTAAGGGAGAGAAGGATGTAAAGAATCCAAGGGACATGTTTATGGATATTGTTGGGAGCTTGACTATATTGAGAGAGGGGTTGCGAGGGGGTAGGTGAATCAATATAGTGTAGAATGGATCGACCAATTGCAATTTATTTCCCTTTTAGCATGCTTAAGAATTTATACGCAACTTTCGTAAAGCCAATAAATTTATGTACGTGCTTTTCTCATACATAAACAACATATATTTATCATACCTTACTAAGCTTTAGTTTAATAGTTATCTTAACCAATAACTAATGTGCAAACACAATATATAACCAACATTACCAAATATATAAACAACAGATAATACATTCATAAATCAAAAGCAAGATCATATGTACAACATATATAACATCAAGGCACATAAACATATGAGCAATACATGAACCATCATCAATACATGAGGACACTAGATATTAGGTGGAAAGCCTTTTGGGAGAAAAACCATTGAACACTTGTTCTATTCTTATTATTATTTAAAATATTCTTTTACATAATTTGTTGAGAATGCAACAAGATGATGGAGCTTAGTGGAAAGAAGTCGCCTTCACTAAGTGGGCCCGTAGGCTATTTTTGGTGCAAAGTATATTTTTAGACATATGGATCATGGTCTATGAGTTGCAGGATGCTATTTGTGGATGATTGGTCATGTTGGTAAAAATAGATGGACTTCTATTTTTAGACATATGGGCAGATTCTATTGTTAGACTGCCAGGCTACAAATAGAATAGTCGAATATTATTAGCTCATAATAATATTTGGACTATAAACATTATCTTATCCTCTTGGAGCACTTCAGTTTGAGCTACAGATGTGGCACATGTAGCTGTCAGAAGGAAATACGCTTTTCTTGTGAGTCAGTTGAGCTATTGCATGGTGGACTTCAGTTAGAACTCAAGTGGTTGAGTTTTGGTGGAGTTGATTGAGGAGTTGATGGAGTTGTGTTCAGTTTGACTTGGTTAAACTAGTTGTATTTAGTCTAATTGCAGAATACACTAGTGATGAGTGATGTGAATTAATTCACTAATTATTAACTCAAAAAGCAACTAAAGAATACATCATTTAACTCAGTGCATGGACAGTTCAGTGGAGACAGGTGTTAGAGGTTGAGATTGCTATCAGTTGTGACTATAGTTGTGCATGAGATCTTGCACAATCAATGGATTGAGTAATGCCAATGAGGATGGCGTGGTTCAGCCAAGGAAATATGAGTTTGGATCAGCCATTCATCATTATTCTCATGCAGGATTGCGCAGTGGAGACAGGCAAGCAGTGGAGGAGATTTGAACCTGTGATTGATTCAGATCTGAGCTAGTCTTGTGTGTAACAGGTGGAGATAGTACTGAGTACTTGTGAGGAGTATTGTCCTATGTATTGTTACATGTTATCAATCATTATAATATACAGATAGTGTGGGGTTTTTAGCTGTATGATTTCCCCGGGTTACATACTATGTTAATGTGCGCATGTGATTGATGTTTCATTGTTTTTAATGCTGCTAAATTGATGATCAACATAGAGGAGGTTATGTATTATGCATGTATTCCGCAATAGTGTATAATCGGGATAATCTCTGTGAATAAGTGTCAAATTATTCAAAATTTCTACATAATTCACTATCCACCACTATTGTGCAAGCCTTGAATTGTGATGCATGCAAGAAACCAACCACTTCATACCACTACCTAATGGAAGCCACCACTTCTGCAACTATGCAGGCCCCAACCTGCTGTAAGCTCCAACTTGCTGGAGGTATGAACCTCCAATAGTTTCTCAGGCCACAACCTGAAGGAAGCCACCACTCCCTAAAAAAAAAACCCATCACTTTCCAACAAGCCACCACTTGCCACTAAAGGCCCAAACCTTCAAAACCTTGTGGACCACTTTTCATATATTTTCAAACTGGGCCCATGAAACTTTGCACAAATAATTGTGGACCACACTTTATCTATATTCATACTAGATGCACATAATATTCTATGCTCATCTAAAAACAGACTCTCTACAATACAAACTCTCTCCAACATCTCAAGCCACTCTCTCTTCTCATCAGCTCAACTCAATAACGACAACACAATCTCACTATTAAACCCCTAAATCATACCTCAACAACATTCTGACCAACAACCTACTCACTTAGCCATACTCACTCAACCATCAATACATAAGCATGAAAAAACCTGGCAACAACATATAAATCAAACTCTGCACATACACCAATGCAACATACATACAAAATAACATATTCTCAACAACAACATACCCTCTCTTCAAACAATCTATAGTAATAACAACTCTGTATGCAACATAATAGAAGAAACACAATACTAACAATCAAGTGAATCACATTGCTTCAAACATGATCGCCAAATATTCTACATATTCCCATGATCTTTAGATCTGCTAGATCCCTATACATGTAATTTTGATAATACACTACAATATCTAACCTCTATTAGATCCATGATACACCATTTTAAACTATTTTCTCAACCGACCAAATCAACATGTATTCACTACATTTCATCATTTCTAATCATTTTGGACCAAATAAATCATAGATATTATGGATCAAATCAATTGAATTTGTAGCTATCAAAACATTGGGAAAATACCATGGGAAAGCCTGTGGTTTTTTATTTTACACGCATAGGATCGTGTATGTGACTCTTCTTCAATATATCAACGTATGCACACATTTCTCAAATAGAAGTTGCTTATGGATTGTAAAACTCAAACTTTTTCAATCTATTCTAACTAAATCTAGTATCACTTGCATCATATCACCTATAAGCATCATATACATCACCAAAACAGTTCATACCTACCTAAACATCTAGTTGACATCAATTACAACATACAGTTAAATAAACTATTGACATCAATGCCAACACCATTCAGTCAACAATATCCCCCTTTGGCATTGATGGCACCACCAGAGCCACATCAATAACTGATCTTCTTTACTGACCTTAATTCTCTATTGGATGGTTCCATTCTTCACTAATGGCGGGTCTCGTTCTCCCCCTTTGACATCAATGGAAAAGGGTGACCAAACCTCGCTTGGAACACCATGCTAACACCAATTATACTATGATGATACAAATTGTTTTTTGATAACATAATCAGATATAACACACTAGCAAAATAATTATTAGGAACCAAAGAAACCATTGTTGCTCATGCTTGCAGCTCCTAAAGAAATGGAACACCATTGACAACAAGGCCAAAAATGACCTTCCTCTTACTAAACATGCTCATGCTCCCCCTGAACATGTACTAGGGTTACAATCATCAACTTAAGTTTGTTGTTCAATGAACCACTTGATTGATTCCAATTATTGAAAACTTGATTGATTACTTCTTCATTGCTCAAGTTTCCTTATGCATACAAGTGCGTGCTCCTTCTAATGTAAGGATTCCTTAGCATACCATCACCAAATGATAAATGATGTTATAGGGATAAACAATGGTAGTACGAGGTTGTACCAATTGACAAGCAAGGATACCAATTGTTCTTTACATTCAAGGATGCATGCATACATTTTCTACCAATATGAAATAAAATGAATCATAATGCAAACTTTGACTACCAATTCTTGAGCTACTATCCCCTTGAAGTGATTATATGTTCGCGACTGTTGCTACTCTTCTAACAAATCTACCATTCAATTCGCCAAATGATATACATTACCATACAAAGCTAAAACAAGTGAATCTCTTATATGCATGGCTAATCAAAACATGTACATTTGTTACCAAAACGAAATTAATATGGAAACATAATGAAAACCTTTAAACCCTTGTCACCATATGAGGACATACGCATCTGTCTAAGGATAAAACAACATACATATGCTCTTTTCCTACATACATATAGCGTATAAATTGTGAAATTCAGACTTTTCACTCATATACAATTTGCTACAACTCCCCCAAAGCTTATGCAACTTTCCAACTTCTTGATGATTTTGTGGACCTATTCTTGACTTGTAGGATCTTGGTTACACCATTCTCTTGTTGCAACTCATTTTCATACTACCATATGCTCCCTGTAAGAACATGTAGGCCTCACACTTTCTTATGTAGTATTTTCTGAACAAATTTGAGAATAATGGATTGCAGTGGGGACTATATTCTCCTACTCAAAATATTAAGAGGAAGATATTTTCTTGGATCTCTTACTTTTTCTTACACTTCCCTTCAACATGCATACATTATCTAGGGTCCTAATTCCTCTCGCTATCAGCCTCTTTGATCGTTCTTTTTGGATACCGCAACCTTTGGAATTCAGAAGTTGACTTCTTTTCCTCCATCTATCATTTGACTCACGCTCAAGGTATTATGCTTTATAAATTCAACCAACAACATATCAACTACATTTGTCTTCTCGTCACTAAGGGTTGCCTTACCTTTTCCCAACACCTTAGTAGGTGTATTGTCTCCAAGAATAATATAGCCATCTTTTGTTTTCTTCAGGTAGAGGAAACTACTCTTGTCCCCTGACATATGATGGGAACACCCATTGTCTATGTACCATTGTTCATATTCTTTAAATGTGCAAAGAGAAAGACCACACTTCACTCACTGGTCCTCTTTCTTCTTCCACACCTTGGTAGGCTTCCTAGTATGCATATTCTCCTCTAGTTTTCTGCTAGGCCTACTTTGGGTAAGCTGTTCCTTTTTCCCGATTTTCTTTGTGAAATAGAATAACATACAATCTCTACCCATGTGACCAATATTGTCACAAATATAACATCTCACATGACCAAGATATGAGGCAAGAGGTTCAAACCCTCTAATGTTCACATTATATATCTACCTTTCATTGATCATGCTTCCATTTAATGCACACGATATATAATCAACTGCCTTATGACCAAACATATTACATGAGAAACAATAACCCTGAAATGTGTTAGTATACCTGAAGGTCGTTGATATATTTTGCTGCCCAAATTGTTGCATACTCTACTGGTAAGATCTAAACATTCTGCTTCTACAACTAGCTGCAATATGTCCAAAATTACAACATATGTATGATTTGACCTGATTCATCAAGGGAGTAAATGGGTTATTACTTCTCCCTTGAAATCCATCTCACTACTCTCTATGAGCGAATGATATTATTGACATAGATGTTATTCTTTCTTGATTCCTTGATTACTGGTTCTGCTGCTTGCTTCTCACTTTGCTAACATTTCCTCCTACATGACTTTTAGGGATTACATTGCTATTTCCACCTACCCATGTATTAGATTCTCCCTTGTGAAATCCAAGACCATATTTGATCAAGGGGTATATTTGGATCTTATGGATTTGTCCAAGACCTTGGTACTCTGCTATAACTTCATCTGACTACCTTTCTTTTCTAGCTACTTTCTCATAGAGACAAGTTCAGACTCTAGCTTTGCACACTGGTCTTTGTTTTTTTTAAATAGATTCTCATCACATATTGAATTATTTTTTCATCTTGTAAATGGATCTTCAAGCTGAGGATTTCTTCTATGAGCTCATTATCCTTCTCATCAAATATCTACAATAATCTTACCTGATCTTTGTTCACAACTATTAGACTTTCTACTTCAACAACAAGTTTGTCTATTACAACCAAGGCTAAATCAAGTTCAACTTTCAAGATCATCATTCTTTCATCTTGACTATTTGATTCATCATGGCTAACATCAAATACATCTAATACACAACTGAGAAAGAATTCACATCCATTCATACCTTCAAATATACCTTGCTGCATCACATTTGGTTCTTTTGTATCTCAATTTTCTGATTTTTTTCCTCATGATGACCAGCTAAACTCACACTAGGGGGATGCATCTCATCATGATGAGAGTATTTCTTCTAAAATACCTCCTTCTTATTTTTCTTTTTTTCTTCTTCTCTCCATTGCTTCTACCATACAACACCTAGAATCTATCCCATATGTCCTTTGAAGGTTCTAGATCCATAATCTTCTCAAGATATACATTGTGACGATTGCTGTAGATCACACACTTTTCTTGGGCATTCTGCTACTACACTTTTGCTGAAAGGGGATATTTACCATATCCTTCACGCAATAACTTCCAATAATTAGATCCATAAACTATCAACTCATATTCACCTTTTCTCTCCATACCTAGTAATTTTCAACACCGAGAAAAGACACACTGTGATGATTCACCAAATTTTTTTTTCCAGATCTTCCTTCCAGTGGTAAAATTACACCTGAAGACACCCATTTTGATATGATTTTTTGGGAACTTCACTATATTGAGAGGGGGTGAATCAATATAGTGTAGAATGGATCACTAGTTGCAACATTTTCCAATTTAACATGCTCAAGATTTTATACACGACTTTCCTAAAGGAAATACATGTATGTACATGCATTTCTCATACATAAATAAGATATATTTATCATACTTATTACTCGGATTACATTTAATAGCTTTATGAACCAACAACTAATCAACAACACAATATATAACAAATCATACCATATATATCAACATCAAATAATACATTCATAAATCATGACCAAAGATCATATGAACATCATATAAAACATCAAGGCACATAGACATATGAGCAAGGCATAAACCATAATCAACAAATGCAGACACCAGATATTAGGTGGAAATCCTTTCGAGAGAAAAACCACCAAAAACTTGTTCTCTTCTTCTTATTAATATTTAAAATCTTCTTTTACATCATTTACTAGACACCACTAGTGTGAAATCCTCGACTTGTGATGTATGTGATAAATGACCCTCTTTATGACACTACTTGATGGAAGCCACCATTTTTGCAACTATGAAGGCGCTAACCTCTTGGAGCCCCAAATTTCCAATAGTTTCTCAGGCCACCACTTGAAGAAAGCCACCACTCACTAATCAACATGCCGCCACTTTCCAACAAGCCACCAATTTCCACTGAATGCCCCAACCTTCAAAAACTCATGGACCAATTTTCATATATTTTGAAACCGGGCCCATCCATCTTTGCAAAAATAACTGTGGACCACATTTCTTCTATTTTCATATTGGACCCACATAATATTATATTCTCAACTAAATATGGAACTCTGTAATACAAAGTCACTCCAGCATATCAAATCACTCTCTCTACTCATCATCTCAACTCAACAATAACAATACAATCTCACTATTAAATTATTAGCATCACACCTCACTCTGACCATTAGTACACTCATACTCTCACTCAGTCATCAATACATAAGCATGGAAGAACCTAACATCAACATATAATTCAATATTTGCACATACAACAATGCATAATACATGGGAGCTATAGAACAACATATTCTCAGTGGAAACATACCCTCTCTATAGACAATCTATAACAATATAACTTTGTCCGCAACATAAAAAAATAATACAATACTAACCATCAAGATAATCACAATGCTTTAGATATGATATATAAAAATTCTACAAATTCCCATGATATTCATATCTACTACATCCCTGCACACGTAATTATAATAATACACTATAATATCTAGCCTCCATTAGATCCATGGCACACCATTTTAAACAATTTTTCCACTTGACCGAATCAACATGCATTCATTACATTTCATCATTGCTAATCATTTTGGACCAAATCAACCATAGACGTTATGGACCAAATCAATCTACTCTGTAGCTGTCAAAACCTTGGGAAAGCCCATGGTTTTTTATTTTATTTGCACACGATTGTGTACATGACTCTTCTTTAGTACATTCACATGTGTATGTGAGTTTCTCACATAGAAGTCACATGTGGATTGTAAAACTCAGAATTTTGAAATCTACAGAAACTAGATCTACCAACACCTACATCATATACATCGCCAGAACACTTCAAACCTAGATGAAATTCTAATTGACATCAATTCCAGTAGAGGATTAACTCAAATTTTGACATCAATGCCAACACCATTTTTCCAACATAGGTTCTATCTTGCTAAAGCTTAAAGGTCTTTCCATTCTCAAGGATCCAAGTTCAAAAATTCAGGAACAATCAAAGGGCGACTTGGAGGAGCTTCCAAGTTGGTGATCCTCTATTCTTAAAGTTTGATGGAGTTTTTAAAATACCTTTGATTCCTCATTTAGTAGTTTCCGAGTTACTTCTTCTCTATTAAGGCTTGCCTGAATGATTCAAAGGTACTTTTTGTAACAAACCTAGGTTGAAAATCCATGTAATAAAGTTAATAAAGGAAAAATAATAACCAAAGTCACGGGACACTTATTCCAAGCCAAATGTTGGGCAAAACATCCTAGTGTGGGTGTTCATTTGGTTTATTATGTCTATGGAAATTAGAAAAGGTAATGGAAAAGGCTTTGAAAGGCAAAGTGGCATTATTTGGCATTTTATTCATGAAAATAATGGAAATTAGGAGAAAAGGAAGGTGAAAGGTCACATGCTGCATGTGAGGAGGAAAATGAAGGAAAAATAATAGAAATTGAAGAAAATAGAGGCATCATTAATAAAAAGGCTTTTGAGGATCAGTTCACAACCTTTTTTTTCAGTTTAGTTTTGGAGCTCTCTATGTATTCTCTCTACTCTCTCATACTCTTGCACACTTAAAAGAATTCTTGGAGAACTCTAGCATTGGAGGAAGGAAGGAAAAGGAAGGACAAGAAAAAAAAGGGAAGAAAAGATTAAGCAAGGAAGAGTAGGATCAAGCGGCTACAATGAGATTACTTGCAGGTATCAAGTTTCATGTATGATTTCCTTGCTAGTTTTGGCATGCATGTGTGTTTTTGGTTGTCTTGTTTTCAACGGAATGGGTTTTTCCAAGTGTGTGTTATATTATTTCCACGACTAGTCACACACGCGAGGGGGAAATAATGCCCCTTTTTCATTGTGCCAGTCACAATAAGGGGGTCACGGGGGGGTTTCAAGGGACTGGTATCCCCCATGCATGGGGTCTAGGGCAACACCTCGAGATTTTTTTTGTGGACCCTATATTAGGTGGGTAGACCTACCTATGGTTTTTTGCATGGGTTTTGCACATGGTTTTGGGCATGATGGTTTTCCACCCATGGTATTTTGTAGATCCCGTCAAGGGAACTATGATTATGTTTTAATCTAGGGTTAATGGATTGGGGTTTGTTAATGCTTCAACATGTATATATATGTATTGTAACATTGAAAGGAACATAATGAAAAATCTATATGGTAGTCATGGTTTTGGGGTCTAGGGGAAAATCTTTGTGTATATTTGTTTTATGTTTTATGTTCTCGCCATTATTTTATTTTTTATTTTTTAAAATTCATATGCAAGTAATTTTTGTACAGGGTTAAAACCTACATTTTGTATCAGAGCTATTTTGGCTTCAATGGGATTCCTTTTCTACTGAGGGGTTTTGATCGGTCCTGAGGTATACCTTGTTCAGTGGGAGATTTGCACGATCGATTCTTACAATGAAAAAAGATAGCGAGTAGTAGAAAGATAGAGATTGAGAATACGGTCAAGGATTTTAATAAGATATTGGAGAATGCACTGACGAAGGTTTGAAACATGTAGCGGAATGATTGGGGCATGTGCATACTAGCAGTGTTATGGGCATACGGAACTACTTGCAAAAATCTTACTGGTCAGGCACCTTTTCGGTTGGTCTATGGTGTGGAAGCTGTAATGCCTATGGAGTATATCATGCCTAGTATACACATAGTGACTTTCACAAGAATGGCAGACCGCAAAGCCTTAGAAGATCAGCTCGCGCAAAATGGAGCTCGAGAAAGATAGGTTTTTAGCTAGATTCCATCAACAGGTTCAGAAGGAATGTGAAAAATCTTGGCACGATCGGCACATCAAACTGTGCACTTTTAAGGTAAATGATTTGGTTTTATGATATGATAGTAAGTTTGATAAGTTTCCAGGAAAATTTTAGATGCAATGGCTGGGGCCATATGTTATAAAAGAGATTACAGATGGTGGAGCAGTTCAACTCACGAAGTTGAATGGGGATCCATTTTCGGGAAGGGTAAATGGAAGCCGATTGAAGCCATACGCCGGGGATCTGACCCAATAACTACATGACAATAGCACAGTCTTAGTGCTCCAGGCAGCTATAAGGAGGTGCGAGACTATAAACTACACTGCCTGGTTTATAGAGCTATGCGACAGGGGGGATGCGCGAAAATGAATGATGTCACAATACTAGAAGAAGAGTGAAGGGAGTTACGCTATAGGAGGAGAGACCACGTAGCGCAGCTAGAAAGTAACTGTTACAGTCACTGTTCATGATTTGACTACCAGGAGACGGTTAAGAGGAGTGGGGGGGTGAAGTTTAAGGCATTTAAGGCTGTGGAGATCTTCTGCCAAATCAGCATTTATGAAGGGATTTTGGGGGAATGGTCGAATTTGAATTCGAATTTGCCTATAAATTACGTGTGGCCATCCAACGAAAAACACTTTGCATCCTTAGAATTTTTATGTCGAGCTGTCGACTGTTTATGAATCCTCAGTTTTTCGCTGATTTAGTCGCTGCTTTTGTATTTGATAAGTTACCTAAGGATACCCAGCGGTTTATTCTCAACATGATGTCTGAACAAGGAGAGGCTATTAGCACTAGAGGGGATGTTGCCTCTGAGGGAGCTACTCCAGAGGTAATGAGTAGGGAGGCTCCAGATGCTATGCCTATAGCACCGAGGTTGCCTAGGCCGAAGCCTACACTAGTAAGAGAAGTTCCCAAACCTAGGAAGGACAAGTAGAAGAAGCCCATGCCGGTGCGCTAGTCACCAAGGAAGCACACTACTACACAAGCCTAGAAGAAAGAAAAATCGAGTGCTAAGGATAAGGGGAAAGTGGTGGATTTGGAGGCTGAGGAGGGCATAAAGGACATAGATACTGAGTGAGTGGATCCTATATCCAAGTTTTCGGATTATAATCCTTTGCAGAAGGGAAACATGAAGGTCCCTAAGGACCCAGATGGAGGAAAATTCCTCCTAAATACACCCCTGTTACTGGATAATATCACTTTTGAAGGTCCGCGCTTGGCGCGGATTCCCCATCTCAGGCTGGAAGACTAGGATCTAGCAGACCATGAGAGGTTCCCCCACTTGGCCAAAAAAAATTACATGAAGAGGGTCTTTTACAAGAAATTAGGTGTCATCGCGCTGGAGCCTGTGGAGTGGATTCACGAAGTGAATCAGTTAGGGTTACTGAACCTGTTATGGGTGCCCCACTACCACCACTACAACATCAACCTCATTGTGATCAAGTAGTTGTTGACCCTGGTGCATGATAGTTGTTTGTGGCTAAGCATGTCGATCCCCATTACTGATATGCTGATCCATCAGATCACGTTGTTGCCACACTCAGGGTTGAATCTAACCAAGGATTTTGGTGGAAATTTGAGTGAGCATGACCTCGCTGAAAAGATGAAGGACAAATTCAAATTAGTGAAGAAGCCGCGTGGGTACTCGATCACCTCTATCACCAACCCCATGGTGCATATTGCCACATAGATCCTTGCGGGAAAGGTCATGCGAAAATTTCGCGCAGACGAGGTTCCGGCGCCAGTGATTTATTTGGCTGCCCACTGCGTTGAGGGCGTTCAGTTTAACTGGGTGTGCTACCTTTGTAGCGAGTTCCTCGTGAACTTCTAAGAAGTGCAAGACGAGAGTAAAACATTCCACTATTCATGGTTTTTTCACTCCATTGTGCTCGTCGCTTGGGATCTACCGGAGGACAGTCAGTTTCTTCTAGTGCATAAGGATTTTTCAGAGGCTACATAGTTTGCATCCCTCTGGGCAATAGAGGACACTGTGCGTGTCACAAAGACAAAAATCTTCTCGGTGCTGATGGAAGTGAGCATTTGCATGGCCATCAACCAGAATCCACGGTTGTCACCAATGATGTTTGAACAAATCTCAGAGTACGCTGAGTTCAAAGCAGATTTCCACCATGTCTACATCAGAGCACGGAAGGATCCACAACAGAAATGGTTTGACCTCCCTTACTTGCCACGGACGACATTATTCAAGAAACAATTAAGCATTGGCCAACAGATTGGCATTCTCCATCTGATCTAGCTGTAGGCACCAACAAGTCTAGCGGGAAGAAAAAGAAGGAAGCGGCTGAGTAGAAGGTTCAGGCTGAGAAGCAGAGAAAAGAGGCCCATGAGAAGGCCTAGGTGGAAGCGGAGCGTGCCACAAAGTAGCAGGCTGAATAAGAAGAGCACGAATCTGAGCATAGTGGTAAGTATCCTTCACCCCAAACAAAGGAGGAGGAATAGTCAGAGTAGGACAGCGGTGGTCAGGAGGGGCAAAGCACTCCCTTTCAGATCAAATGATATAGGAAGTAAGGAAAGGAAGGGCCACAAAATAAATCAAAAGCGACCAAGCCGTCACTAGATCCAATCACTCTAATTGATGGTGACCTTGATGAGATTGGCGAAAAGGTATGCGATACCACCGCAGAACTGCTTTAGCAGTTCAAGAAACAACAAAAATATGCGCTGAGTACCATTCAGAAGGATCTGCGCAAGTTGTAGATTCAGACAAATAGGATCCAGGTAGGTGTAGGGTAGATCAATGCTGCATCAAAAAGTTTGTCACCGGGGACCACTCAGGCAGTAGAGATGGTTTGATCACTGGATCTCCAGGAAGTCGCACTGCGAGATGGAGTCTTGAGCACAGAGGCAGCCGATGACAAGGTCATCGTGAGTTCTTTGAATAACATCGGCCTCAACCTAGCTGTGCTCCCGAATGAGTATCTTCACACGCTGCAGGCAGGTGTGATAACAGAGTTCAGAGCATGGGAGAAGCAAATGCTCAGCCTCATCAGTGAGTATTGGGTGAACAACGAACATATGTTCATTGAGAAGATAGAGGCACTGAAGGACAAGGACACAATCTAGGCACAGAGCGCTTAGCTAGTGGCCATATTGGTAGAGGCATGTAGAATGGTGCTAGAACTACATATCCCAGAGGACGCACCATTGGAGGCAAAGATCAAAAAGCTGGCTGCGGGCATGCGCGATGCCAAGATGGAAGTGGCTAGAGTTAAGTTTGAACTAAACATAAAGATCATAGAATTGGAGTTGAGTTCACAAACTTCAACCCCGCCAGAGGTAAGGTAACAATGTGAAGCCACTGTGAAAGATGGAGTCGCATCAGTGGATGTCGCGGTCAGGGACTGCACCGCGCTATTTGAGCAAGCGATGGAGGTAGTAACTACTCTGTAGGAAGATCCCAACCCTGTAGAGATTGAATGCAGAAGTCTGCGAGCTCCAACAACAATATGATGAAGTGAGGGCAGTGACGCACACCATGACTACAACACAACACCTTGGCAAGATGTAGGAGGCGAAGCAACTGCTTACACAGGTGGAAGTACTGTAGAAGAAAGACGCGGTCCTCAAGGCCATATTGGGGCCTTGGTTGGATGGGGCTTACATTGTCTCTACCAACATTCAGGAGAAATTGGTGAACTTGCAGAGTACACAACAAAAAATCAAGCAAGATAGTGTAGGACCAACCATAGAGGAGTTGGTAGCACAGATCAAGAAAGAATCCGCGCAGAGCGTAGCTGAAGTAGTAGTTGCACAAGTGGAGCTGGGGGATCTTCGCAGTAAGATATTTGTGCCAACAGAGTGACTTGAGGGCAAGTCACTATCTTTGTGTTGGGGTCCCCTAGGGTCAATTTTGGGGCAAAAGCCCAAGTTTTGTTGTATAAAGATGTAAAGTCTCTGCAAATTGTGGTCATGGAGCGCGTAGATAGTTAAAGAATCATAAAGGGTTTTACCCTTTGTTATGTAAGTCAAGGTGGCTTTTTGAGGATCTACCCATGGTCTGCGGACCATAGGGTTGTATAAATAGGTGTGCCTTAGAGAGTCTAAGGTAGGAAGGAAGGGATGAAGATGAATCTAATGGGTCAGTAGAAGGATGAGAGTAGAAGTCTTAGAGTAGAAGGAAGGCTCTGAAGCTGTGTGCACAGAGGCCTAGAGTAGAGTCTGCAACTGAGTGCGCAGACCCCTGTAACTGAGTGCGCAAGGAAGTCTTGAGTCTGTACGCTGAACCGAATATTAATAAAGAAGATTATTGCAGAAATTCCTATGTTTATCTCTTTACTTATGTTTTATATGAATGTGCTTATGCTATTATGAGTGATGGGTTTATGAAACAATGATGTATTGATGCGCAAATTTACACAATTTAGGTTGTTACTTGAACACAATTAATATTAATTGTTTACACGCAAATTATCTTGTCGTATGTTAAAGTTATCGAACACTTAAGCCGATATAAGTAATTATTGGGTTAAGAGTAATCTTTGATGGGCGCAAGTAGTTGACTCGTCTATTCATAGTCCGCAAAATATAATCGTAGACCTTCGCGGAGGTCTAGAGGCTGACTAAAGGAGTTACATCGATAAGCCATAAAGGCTTATCGATCTGCGTGAAGGCAGATTTAGGGCATAAAATGACATCATGCTGATCTTTGGGTATGAAAACTTGGTTCCAGCATCCCCCCATACTGCTTTGGGTGAGACTTTAGTCCGCACTCTGCAGATTGATGCCGAAAGGGCCAATAGTGTAGGGATTTTGTTGGCACAACTAACTCTGAACCTGGGTCAGGACCCAGTAAGGAAACAATTATCAACTTGAGTTCCTTCTCTTTATGAGAATGGTAAGAAACTCATCCATAGGAAATTGTCCCAACCTCAACTCAAGAAATTCCATAGATTTTTCATCTAAATACCTCTTTGATATAAATTTATTTTGAATTATTTTTTGAATAGTTCCAAAGTTACATTTTTACTTCTAATTATTTTGGAAACTTTGTTCTCTTCCCACCAAAACAATGCCTTACCATTCAACTGGTAAGTTGCTAATATTGCCTTTAAATTACTTGGATAATTGTGCACCTTGAAATATTTGGACATATTGAGGAGCCATGCCTCCACTCATTCAGATTCACCATCAAAATTAGGAGGCTTAATTTTCTTAAAAATTATCCCTGCAACTGAGATGTGTTCCTCTTATTTTTGGATGTGGAGATGCTACTTTCATATTTCTATTCTTCTTTCTCTTCAAATTCATGAGACTCATCTCTAATAGAAGTTATAGACTCAGTAGTATCTGTTGATTCACTCATAGCTTTTTACTTATGCTCCTTTTTCACCTTTTTATTGACTTCGACTTCTTCTAGTTTCCTTATCAAATAGCCATTAATTTCCTCCTCCTCTTATTTAGCTTTAGACAACCTTTCTTGATTTTCCTTAATATCATCTAGGTCAATATTCAAGCTTCATATCACTTGCAATAATTAAAATTCTTATTTTTCAGCATTGCTAGTTCCACCACCCATCATTCTTATTTCAGTATCAGGTTCCTCACCACCCCTTGGTGATCATATGGAAGCCCATCCATTAAATTATTTAGCAAAACTTCAAACTCCTACAATCCTTTTAGCAATTTTTTCATGGCATATATAAATATTTTAGTTCGAGGACCCATAATAGGCTCAATATTGTAACCTACAACTCTTATACCACTTGTAATGTACATGTCTCCATCTTTCAATCTATTTTACATTGATATTTATATTCTACTACATAAACATAAACTTCAATGATATTGATTTATATTATACATCATCCCTCATTACACCAATTTAGTATATGGCTTTAACTTGAGCTTTTAATCTTGTCTCTAGGTAAGGATATTACTTGATATTTTCCATCACATCCTTTAATATCCTTTGTTATTCTTTTCAATACAAATTCTAGAATGGGAATGGATGGTTGTTTGAAGCCACTCCTTTGTCTAGTATATCTTATTTATAATGATTTTGAATTAGGTTGACAAGAAATAATTTCAAAAGGGTTTTAGGTCATGTCGGTCTTTATTTTTGGTAGATTCCTTTCATACCCTAACTAGGTTATTGTTTGGTGTATTCATTAAAGAATGGAATGATTGTCACTTGTTATAGATTTGGGTTTTTCTTTCAAACCCTATTTTCTAAGTAATAGTGATGTTTTCTTTCAGTATTTTTTTTATACTTCTGAGTAATGTTACCTGTATATAGAAACTACTGTTAATTTTTCTCACTACTAATGATTTCTCTCGCATTTTACTTTATACGTTATTTGCCATAACTTATATCTACTTAGTTTGACAAGATAAGAATAGTGTCTTGTGAGAATCTATACATTCGACATGTTTTCAATGTTGTGGCGTTTTCTGTGACTCAACTGGTTTGGTTTTCTATACACAATTTTTTTCAAAACATTTCCAGTTTAGATAACAACTTTATGTTTATTATTTGGAATACATTTCCATTTCTCAATAAATTGAATACATTCGAAGTTATTGGAAATGTAACTATAATATTTCAAACGAATTATGTTCTTTTCCTTTCCTCACTCGTTTCATGTGTTTCCCTTCATTTCTATGTAGGTGGAGGGAATACTCAGATTTTTATTAATTGCCCATAAGTAATTTTATTTCCATGTATATCTTTTTAACATTCATATTTGTTTAGTGATAGCAATTTCCCTATTCAAATTACTATTACTGATTTAAATTTTTGTATTGTTTCACTCTAGGTACTAACATTCATTTCCAGAAAGGTAATCTTTCCTTTAATGATTCTAAAGTATTGGTAATCATCGAATCATATGGAGTTTATTTTCTGTCACCAGGTTGCACATATAGCTCCTAGTTCCTGTGTTTCTGCTTCCTGTGCCAGATTCGTTAACATTGATATATTTTGTGAAGTTATAGCTATATACTCTTCCTAATTGGAAGTTTATTTGAAGGCTTAAAGCCACCTGTTGTAAAGAGACCTTTGTCTTATTTTCTCTTGAGGGTTTTCTAACAATCCTTCGATACAACATATTGAATTGTACATGAATCTTTGACTTGGTTTTGTTTAAATAATTTACAAATCATATTTATGGCTTACTTTGTTACATACTTAAGTTCTTCCCTCTTAGTCCATCACCCTGATATTTTTAAAGAATTATAGTGTTTATTAGTCTCTTAATGCGAAATTCATTTTTTTCCTCGATTACTACTAATTTCTCACCAGTATAAAATGAGTTACATATACATACTGATTTCTTTGTTCTCTGGGTATTTAGTCTATCCATGATGCTATCAAATTATATAACTCTTTATTTTTACTTAGTATACACTACACACACAAATATATACCATAATTACTATTACTTTATAATTTACCATTTAGTATAATATACTCTTATAACCTTAATGATTCTACTTAAATATCTTATTTATTTAATAATGTCATTCTTAAAATTTATAGAAAATTATCTCTAACTCAAAAATTTTTTAATCTCCCTTGTTTACGCTTATGATCAAATAAAAAAAAAAATTATGTATCTATATACAAATATTTTACATGAGTGTTCTATTTTTGTAAACTACAAAGTTTATAAATGATATACTCATTTCTCTATTCTCTACTCTGTACCAACTTTGGAATTTAGAATACAAAAAACTCTTTTCATTCTACATTCTAAATTTATGAATATTTTTTATTTTTTTTGTCAATCGAACCACCTTCATTAATTCGTAAAAATAGTATATGATATTTGCAATGGAGGCCCTACTCTCTTGGCCTCACTTCGATCAGATTTGTTTTCTAGGAATGACAAACAAAAAAAAAGAACCAAAATTACAGAAACTAAAACAATGTTGTGGCCCCTCTTCATGCATGAAACTCCAGATGTTCCATCTTCCCTTCCAATTTATCTAGCTTCTCTATAATGTGCCACTGGTCTCTATGGAAAAAGTCAAATATGTTAAACATAACCCACTAGTTGTGTTGGAGATCATTCATGAAAGCTATAACTTTATTCCTTTCTTCATGCCGTTGCTATTGTATCTTATCTAATCTCCCTACAATGCCATGAATTTAATAGGCAATGGACTCTAGTGAAGGTAGCTCTTGCACTGGGTCAGGAGCAGGGATATTTTCCCTGACCAACTCTCCATACGAAATCACCTCTGAACCCCTTCATCATCCACACCCTCCCTTCTATATCAACTTTCCCCTTCACCACATGGGGCCCCTACATGTATGGCATGCCCACGTTGTCGAAGCATGAATCCTATAGTGATTATAAAATACAATTCATACCACATCCTTCCCACATGAACCCTAATTGAATAGCACAGAGATTCATGCCAATTGAGGGATGTGCCAAACTTGTTCTATGTGAGGCTCCACATGATGCCATTAACACTCCAAAATTTCTAGAGCCAACACCACAAAAGGATTGAGACCTAGACTCCCCTACCCACTTGACGAGATCTTGAGAAACTCCACCCACCTACTCCAATAAATTACCGTGAACACTAGGCACTTGGTATAGAATGAGGATTCCCTCCCATAATTCATTACACTTCTCGAAGAACTAACCTACACAGACAAGAAAAACAACTAGAAAGCATGCATGACAAAACACACCCATCTATCAAAAGAATACCAAGAAATGAAATTTGCATCACTACCACTTACCTCAAATGCAACAACACTCGAGCCAATCTATAACGATGTCACCGATGTGCCTTGCTACGAACCTCAACTCTAATCTACATTTGGACACCCTCTCTCACTAGGGTCTCAAACCTAGACATCCCATAGTCTACCCAAGTCTCGTTCTCCTTTGCTCCCCTATGCATAGTTCACTAAGTGAAAAATGTACCAGAGAACGAGAATGCACAGGTGACACTCTCGTGCATAGTTGACATTTAGCTCGCCACCTTCAACTCCCATTACTTGCTAGAACATTTTCCAAAAACCTTTCTTTGAAAACCATATAACCCTTCTTATCTTCTCGAAAGGTTTGAACACCTTACTGCCCACATAGAACTTGTCCTTAGCACTCATTATTCCTTTTCAAGTTTCCTCTTAGACAACATACCTCAATGCCTCCTAAATTTATGATTCCCTACTTTCTCACCCCCATCGGGGTAAATTTATGAATAAAATTCATTCCCATATCATTTTTCATTTTCATTGTGTAAAAAAATAAGTTTGAAAATAAAACTTAAACATTTTATTTTCCTTAAACAAACAAATAGTTACTGTAGATAGAGATACTGACCTGATTAATTACCTGGAAAATTAATATTCAAGTAATTGGATCCTCTCAACCTTGACACTCCAAAATAAGCAATGTCCCCTCGAGCATTCAAGGTTTGCAATTTTCTTTATGTCTCTACTTCTTGCTTTTATTTAGTCTCCTCTATTATCCGAATGAGACAAAAGCAAGCAGAATTTTTTTTATATCCAAAAACCCATTTACCTCTCTTTTGTTGGTTAATAACTTCCTCCACCTTACCAACATGTGGCAAGTAGTTATTAGCCCATTAATGAGCTTCTATTTCCCACTTCTAAAGACATTTACTTGTCTTCTAGGAAAAAATTAAGTGCCTAATAATCATAATTCCTCAATTAAATCTAATCATCTATATTAGATGCCTAGGTTATTGACGGGTAATAATTATTTCATAATAATTTGTAGCCTCATCTCTTTTAGCCATATGTACTCAAAAACTAATTTTATAGATTTATTTATTTATTTTAATTTACAAAATAAAACATCTTAATTACAGCTTTACAGTCAGTTATTTTTAGTAATAATTTATTGATAATTTAAATTTCAAATGTTTTTCACACTAAATAATTTAACCAGAAATACAAGCATGCACATTTAACTACATAATTTATCAAGCCAAGGGATATCACAATGGGTGATTAGGGTTAAGAAGCTGACAGGGGTTGGGATACTATAGTGCCATCAATGGGTCAAATATTTGTTAGAAAAATGTGACATGTTGATGAAACATCAAACCTATCATATTAAAGCTTTTGGTACGGTGAGGTGGCTCTGGATGGAATAAGCACAATTTGTTTAGTGCCATGTGATTTTTATAGTCAAGGATCCATGTGGTGTCCCCACAATGCCTAGATAGAGAGAGATATTTAGAAGACATGTTTCCTATTATGATGAATGTGCTTGTAGAGTCAATACCCATTTGCATCAATGTATATATGGTTTTTCAGCTACATACATGGAGCATATTCCAACTCATGGGTAGGTAGGAGTGGCCAAGTTTGAGGGGGACGCCTCCCCCCACAAAAATCCCCTCTTAGACTGGATTTATGGTGGAATGGAAAAGTTGGATCCCCAACATAGGTCATACTCAAGGCATACTTAATCAATATATATGCTGAAACTAGATTATTATTGGCAAATGAAATTCCTACTAGCTTGTACTTTTCTTGATTGGCATGAGTCCTAGATGAACTAGCTTCAATAATTGGATCACATGCATGGAAACCTGAAGGATTATGATGGAAGTTTGGAGAGTATTAAACATATAATGGCAAGGATTATATGACATCTTAGAATCCCACCACCAACAACAAGACCTCCAGTAGATCTATCAGACCCTATACAAGTATCAGGATTTGATTCAGACCCCCTTAATTGAATATGTGTGTGGTTGTGGTTTATGGTTCTACTCTTGTAGTTTTTTTTTATTCAAGGCTAGCCAGGCCACTATCTAGATTTAGGCTTGTTGGTATAAGCTCTAGTACCTTCTAGTTATCTCTCTCGTCTCTTTGGTGAGTATATTTTTGGTTATGGTTTAGTCTCCCCTGTGAGAGATGGTTTGACTTTTTGTGATCCATGATGTAGTCTCCTGTTTTCAAAGTTAGTAGAACTCACTCCACAAAAAGAGAATAAATAAATGGTTGGTGATTTTAATAATACATATAATAAATAAAAATATAAAAGAAAAAAAACACAAATAAAAGGAGAAAAAAAATGAACACATTGTAGAAATAAAAAGGGATAAAAACGTTAAAACAAAAGAGGAGGATAATGCTACGTTTTAAGAATGGGTATCCAATCTTTACTCAACTTAAGACCATCAATTATATTCTAAGACAATTATATTATTTCATAATATCCATTGCATCCTAATTTATTTCTTCATTTTTAAATAAAAATGACATACTTTAGCTAATATTTTTGTATTTCTAATATGAATATGATGCTTAGCCCCTTATTAGTTATTAGCTAAAGTAATAAGGAGAAAAAAAATGAACACATTAGAGAAATGAAAAGGGATAAAAACATTAAAACGAAAGAGGAGGATAATGCTACATTTTAAGAATGGGTATCCAAGCTTTACTCAACTTAAGACCATAATCAATATTCTAATACAATTATAGTCTTTCATAATCTCCATTGCATCCTAACTTATTTCTTTATTTTTAAATGCAAATGACGTACTTTAGCTAATATTTTTGTATTTCCAATATGAATATGATGCTCAATACCTTATTATTTATTAGCATGAGTGGAGGAATTGACTTGTAGGTGATAGGCACCTTATGTTCCTTAGTCCTAACCTGAAAATATTGTCTAGTTCAATTGATATAATTGAGATCACAAGAACAAGGGATATGATAGACATTGTAATGAAGCTAAGGGTCCACTAGGTGCTTAACATATTTAAGGTGTAATTTAATATTGTGAGGGGATTGGAACATAAATCTAATGTGCTTGTTCTTGTGGATCCTATTAATTTTTTTAGAGGTGCCTTAAATGTACGGTAACACCACTTTTTGTTTAACTTCAAAAACTACATCATTCATATAGTCTCTAGGAATCCTCCTTGGTTTTTGAAAGCCATTCTAAACTCGCCATATCCTAGAACCCCTATTTGTGACATTATCAATTAGGTGATGTTTTTCATGCTTCAGATGATCATCATTGAACATTGAGGGTGAGAGTGATAAGAGTGTTAATAACCAATAATTTTTGGGTGGGGTTATAATGGGAGTTCACATGAAGCTACTATGCAATGTGGATTTTCTTAAAATAAACCTAGTGTATCAAAGAATCATCATGCTTCCTAGAGACAAGAAGACTAAGGAAAATAATGGAGTTACTATATTCTAACTCTATGGTAAATTATATGTGCTTATAAATACCATAAAGTTGACACATAAAATTGTGAAAGTTTTCTTCATTTTGGGGCCTCTTAACATTAGTGTCATCGAAAAATATAACCTAGAAATTGGGTTTCAAAGGAGAAGAGTCGAATGATTTCTCTTGAAAATGTTCCATATAAATATTTGCTACAATAGATGAAAGAAGGGACCCCATAATAACTCCACAAGTTTTTTTATGTAGATTACCTTAGAAGCTAAACAAATTTCCATGTTATTGATGTTAAGATTGATCTTAGTAGTTTCTTGGAATATTCCATGTGTGGTAGTGTTATTTTAGTTTCAGTACAAACTAAATCACTAGTGTCCCCTTCAAGTTTTAGGTTTGGATTTAAGAATCATTATGACAAACACAAATCCTATTACTTCTTACATCATTGGCTTAGGTTTTTCACACACACACAAGTAGAAAATCATGAAATTAGTGACTAGGTGACTAAAAAAGTTAGTCACCAAAACTTTTCCAAGTTAAATACTACAAAAAATTAGCAATATTAAGAGACCCAACTAAAAATGACTAACATAAATGACAAATTTAGTCCCGATTTAAAGTATACGACTAGATAATAAGTAATACTACTAAAAATCACTAACGTGAATGACTAATTTAGTCTAGGAACAAAAATATGACTACCTAACAAAAACGACAATAATATTAATTAGTCATTTATGTTAGTCATTTTAATTGCGTCACTTCAACAATCTAAACTTACAAGTCATAGGGGATTCAAAGGTTATTTTAGATTAGATGAAAGGTTATACTTCCTTGTACACTTCTTTATTGGATCAAAGGATGATTAAAATTATGGAGCTTATTAGAATATTTAGGGTCATATCATTTGATCACATTCATAGGGAATTAAATTCAAAGGTTGAAAAATTATCGACTAGGGGAGTGGGCCAACACCTCCTTTTGAAAAACGACATGAACACCTATATATGTTGCAACAACCTCGCCAACTTATTTAGTTGGTTACACATATTTCACATTTCTTCTTTGTCTTGCAAAGTGGTAGTGCTAAGGAGAGGGTATGAACTTTGATCAAAGAATGTTCACTTAGTACCACTATCAAATTTCCTTTGTGCAACTTGTAAAATGTCTTAAGTTTGCTTCACAACTTCTCATGGTGCTTAAATTACTTTTCTAAACCTCTAATTGGGACTACAACCCTCCAACATATCTAACTATTCAAACTCTTCAACCTTTGTTAGAGTCTTCTTAGACATGCACCCATACCTGAAGCATAACCTAACACTAGCATCCCGAATGTGCATGCTCATTCCATATATTAATGCTTCATTGAAACCACATTATCGCACTACTTAAAATGAAATGTTCACGTCTTAAGGAATAAAACCTACTTTTCTTATAACAACCTAAACTATGTGAATGACTAGGAGAGAACTCCATTTTCTCAAGATGAAAACATAGGGTCTTACAACCCCATTGGCGCAACAAGTTGAATATATTTAACCTAAAGAAAGATGTGTATTCTACTCCTTCCAAATTTGACATATGAATTTTAATAAACTAATACTTTTTGTTAACTATTAAATCCATTTACTATATACTCTACTTTATTTTTACCCCCTTAATATGCAACAACACCTAAATATTTTTCAATACAACTAGGTTAAAAGCACTTGTTTCCTTCCAACATCTCACATTTTTCCTCCATAAACTTTAATAACAAAATCATTACATAAAAACATAACCTTAAAATTAAATTATTTTTATTTTTATTATTATAATAAATACCACCTAATATCTCAACCAAAAACATGTAAAATCCTATTAGTTTCTCAAATACAACTAAAATATGTAAAAGTGCAAATAAAATATTGTATCTATTTTTTGAACATTGGAAAATTTAACATTTTTTAAAAATTTAGGCTTTAATTTTTCTTTACAATACCCCTCCCAACCACAAAATTTTCGCAGTGCGGCAAAATGACATCCCAACAAACTTTTCATAATGCGGGAAAATGACATCTGAGAGAGTTGTCAATTATGGTTTTACTACTAGCAGACCCAATATTGGAAGCCAATAGCGAATCTTCTATCCGTTAATGGCAACAGAACCAATATTTAATGCTACCATCTAATCTTTAGTCCATTGATTGTGGCAGATGAAATATTGAATAAATCGAATCTTCATGGATAGAAAGTGATTCTGGTGGAGGATACTGAGAATTTGATTTGTTCATACTGTACTTTAGTAGCTAGACCTAGCTAGTGAGATATCTTTGTCTACTAGCCTACGTATCTCTCTTCTCCGCATCACACTTGCAGGTAAACATTGTTCACCTTTTTTCTAAACTACAATCGAAACAGGAAATTACAATGAATGAACCCTGTGCAGAGAAGCATGGTTTTTGGCCTCGAAAATTGATGATGGAGTTTGGTCCAAGAATGATACAGGCGTGTTTGTTGTATGCAGTTTGCTCCAAAGTTCAAGTCGCTTGATCGTCTCTGAGAGAGTCTCAGTTTTATCGGCCAACTTACAAATACTGTGTTTAGTGCCAGATAACTAAACTTCCATAGCTATGTAGGGAAATAAGGTAGCTTTGTATGGTTTTCTAGAGCTATGAATCATTATCATTAAAAAAATTGGAGACATCTATTCTTGTTGTCTTTGGAAATATCTATCTTCCTAAAGAAGCTTTCCTCTTCTCGATATATTCAAAACATGGTGAGTCATTCCCAACTTTAAGTTCATTTTTAAAAGCATGAGACTACCATTTTGGTACAAATTAGAGTTTGATATATACTGTAAAAACTATCCCATTATTGCTTTGAGACATGAAGCCTAGATAAATACCAAAGATCACTTTTGTACATTCCATTTGGAGCCCAATCTAAGACTCCAAACTATTTTTCTATGGAAACCAAATCCAAAAAACTAAATTTTCCATCACATTGTGATCCCATATGGGTTGAAGCCTCCTCTCCCTAATAAAATCCTCAAGCTTGTTGAATCCATTTTTAGCCTCTTCCTAGAAGAGTGAAAGTAGATCTGCCCCTGCCTGCGAGATAAGTTGAGGGTGCGTTGCATTGAGATGCTGCCAGTGGAGGTTGCTGCAGTGATCCCTTAGGCGAGTCTAGCCTTTGGTGCAGTGAAAGATGAGGAAACACATGTGAGGATTTCCATTTTGGTTGGGATCCATTCCTTTTCATTTGGAAGGGCCTTCATGCCATTCCCAATATTTCCAAAGATGATATCGAATATTTTCTGTCGATGATAAGTGCATGCTGATTAGATTTAAACAAGCTTATTCACACTTACCATTTGTTGCAAAAATTATTGTCACCATGACATTCTGCAATCAGTGTGAGTCTATCACCACTCATACTTTCCTCCTTTGCAAGTCTTAAACCTCAGCTCTTCATGTCAAGCCTTGAAAAATAAGAGAAATTCCTTAAAAATCTCTAAAACTCTGGTTCCACACTTTCTCTTAGCATTACTTGCGGTCCCGCACCCCCTAGTCATGTCCCCTACGTACCTAACCGTTCTGTTTCTGTGTAATGGGTGCAGACCACTGTAAAAGTAAAAAAGGCACAAGTACATTCTTAAAAACTCACTTTGGGTTATTTCTGGAAGCTTCTAGAGAGAATCTTGAGGTGGCAAGTTCGCTCCTTTGAGGTTCATGCATCCCATACCTAAAGTAGCTAACCCCTTGATGTGAGGAGTTTATCCCTTTGAAGGAGGACTCTATCCCTTCATAGGTGGACCTGTAACTTCCTTCCTCTGCACTATAAAATGAGGCATTGGGCTGGTTACTAAGGAGGTTGAAAGCTGAATATTTTTGAGGTACAAAATCAAGGCACCAAGGTTGTAAAGTTCTTCTTTGTTCAAAGTTAATACAATCAAGTTTATTTTTCTCAATAAGCTGTCTTTTATAGTTTATTTCATGGATTCCTTGATCACCATGATGAATATGATTTATTATATTAGCTATGCAGGTGTTATTTGATGTGTGCTTGTTTGTGTTTGCAGGTTCTTAAAACGAAACTCATTCGGACGGTCGAAGCGTGGTTGCCACAAACTAGCGTTGGACTTAAGGTAGGGTCTAAAACACCTGTTGGTTTTTATTTATAAATCGCAATATTTAGAGAAAGATAGATTTGCTTGTCTTTCTTGTCGCTAGATATCTGTAGATACTAGGGAGATCGGTCTTGTCCACAAGAACGATTTATCCAGCCGACAAAATGGCGACCATACTGGGGATGTGAATTTGGTTTTTGCCTTTACTTTTACTTTGACTTGAGAAATTTTTTCTCTGTTTCTGGTTTTTGCTTGATGTGTGTGGGGTTGGGTAGTTTTTTAGATTTTGAATTGTTTTTTTTTTTCACGTTTTTGAAAGAGGACCGCACGTTCTGTTTGTAACACAGTGCGGACATCCCCGCACTGTTGTTTTACTACACAGAGCGGTACCACATCTGGTTATATCGGAGGCCTGCGGACCCTGTCAAATTTTTGAAAAACCTAAAATCTTTTCATCCAGCTAAGCTTAGGATTTGTTTACGTTTTTTAGCCTCTACCCAGATCTGCATGTGTCTTGTCAGAAACTTCTTGTAAGTGAGTTCCATTGGCATTTTGGTTTTAGGTGATTTTCTAGAAGTTTTGCGTGCCTGGTTTGATTTTCACTTGGTCTTTGTAGTAACTCATAGATTAGAAGCCTAATAAACCTTAGATTACCCTGGTCTTTTTGGTCTTCTTGATGAGTCTGACTGATTTGTGAAATCTACCCTTGGTGAGAAATAGATCTCGTTTTCTCTTTGCAAAGCTTTGAATGAACTTGTTGGAAAGTTTTGAATTTCATTTTTAAAAAAGAAAACATAGCTGGGTGTTTTTTGATTAATTTGTTATTCTGAACGAATTAGTCCTTAGTTTGCTGAATAACTAAGTAAAACGTCCTCAAAAAGAAATTTTTTAAGCTTTTACTTCAATTAGGTTTTTAGAAATTTTTAGATCTCAAGCATAGTTTTTTATAGTTTTGAGTGTTTTCTAGAAATTTTAGAATCTCTTTTGAAAGAAATTGTTTTCTGTGGTTTTTGAGTGTTAAAAAAGAAAAGGATTTTTCGTGAGCATAATTAGTAGTCTTGTTTTGAGTTTATTGAAAAATACAAAAAAGTTTTTCTTTTCATTTATATGTTGAAGAAAAGATTTGATTTTCAAAAAATTGCATTCTCAACTCTTTCTTTAACTAGAAATTCATTGAAGAAAAAGAATTGTTTATCATCTTAGGTGCATTTTTAGTGTTTTGGAGTCGAGTCTTCACACCATAAAGTTTCATCTCCATACCTTTTGATTTAAGAAACAACCATAAAAATAACGCTTAAAGTAAAATTGATCTAGAAATCTTTTTATTTCTAGGGATCTTATCACCAACACAACTTAGGCTAGTATCTTGGAGTAGGGAGTAATTAACTCTCCAAGATAGTTAAAACAAACAAGTAGCTATATCTTGCGGTAGGAGATAAATTCCAATTGTTACATCTATGCTTTGGGAAGCTCCTCTTAAAGGAGTCAAGCACGAGATCATATCTGAACCAATGGGGTAATCAATCCTTCCTCATTGGGAACGATAGTAGATATACACGTATTAAAAACGGTAAACCTCGGGAGCCTGGGGTCACTTGTTGGTAAACCTTGGATTATGTCAAGGAGCCTTCAAGGGGATTGATCTTTGTTACTCTGCCCTTGCATGTGTATCGGATCGTAGACTGTTCCCCTAGGTATATTTGTTTCTGTTGGTAACCATAATGACCATAATCTATAGGATTCTTTCCTAAGGTGATGGTGGAGGGAAGATCCCACTGTACCTGGAGCAGATGTTGACTAGACTCACTTTGACTCTCTGGGGCGTTCTCTTCACTCGAGATGGTTTAGTGAAGAAACTTGTGCCAGTATGTTTCATTAAGCAGGTTGTCGGGGTAACTGTTCCAACCGCCCTTTCTGTATTGAATTCTGTGACGTTGGATTTCATCACCAACTAGTGTTTTTGGTACGAAAAGTTACTATTTATTTGTGGTTGAACTCCTAGATTTTTTAGGCGTGTGATTCAAATTGTTTGGTCCTTTAAAGACTTTAGGTGGTTTTATTGAGATTTTATTTGTTTGCGTGTGAAGTAATTAAAATCTTTAATCGTGGTTGAATTACCGAGACAATCCCGTAGACTTCGGGGGCAACCTCCTGAGTATTCACCAGGCCAGCTTGAAGGGCTACGAGCTCTTGTAACTCCTAGTGACAGTAGAGTTGGGTCACCGAAAGCCGGAGAGACTCCTTTAATTATTCATCCCGATTATCAAGTTCAAGCAACAGAGTATATTTCTGAACCAATTTCATTTTCTGAAGTTACTGGTAGTTTTTATTCTACTAGTGAATTAGTTGAAGAACTTGAAATTTCTGAGCCTGAAACTAAACCTACTGCTACTCCATCATCAGGATTTGGTTCTCGAACTTCTAGTGGTCCTGGTTCACCAAGGGTAGGAAGGATCATTACCCAAAATCTTCCCTCTGGACTCATTTCTATTGAAGAACTTGTTAGTCTGGAAGAAGGTATAACTATCCCTAAAAATCAACCAACTTTAGAACTTAGGGAGGATGAATCAATTTTCTATAGTCCACCCAGGAGGGACGCTTGGTACCTCTCATTGACCAACTTTTTAGAAAATTCGGGTCTTAGTTTTTCACCACCTCGAATTCCTTTTCACCTAACACCTAGAGGTTATTATCCTCCTTTGAATATGTCGAGACAGTTAGCCATGTTTTCTCAATCATCGGAAACATTTTTATATGGCAGTCCTTCTATTCCTTCTGGGTATCAGTCACTCACTGGTACTTTTTCAGGAGCATCTCCTCAACCCATTGAACATGGGTTATCACCTAGTAATAATGGAACTAAACCGTTGAGTGTAGAAGAAATTCTTATGATGTCTGGTACTATTCCAACTCTATAACCTCAAGGTAGTCAGTTACCTCCTGGGGGGCAGCCTCAAGGTACTCAATTATTGTCTGGGGGGAAACCTCAAGGTAGTCAGTTACCACCTGGGGGGCAACCTCAAGGACAGTACATTCCTTCGGGACAGTACATTCCTCAAGGTCAACCCCAGACTCAATATATACCTCAAGGTCAACCCCAGTATCAATATATGCCTCAAGGTCAACCCCAGTTTTAGTATGTGCCTCAAGGTTATCAGCCTCAAGGTCAGTACCCAACCCAAGGTTTCCAACCACCTTCTGGTCAATCATTTGTACAAGGAGTTGGAAGTGTACCTTTGAATTATCAACACTACGCTCAACCCAGTTACGGTCCTCAATATGTTCAACCTTCTATGGGTCCATAACCCAGAATGAACATGGTGTGGGATCCATCTCAATCTCAACAGATTTTGCAACTGAATGTGCAGTTGTCATCTTAATCTGGACAAACTTTGGTTTCTAGTTCAACCCAGCAACTTGTCCAGCCTACTATTCAAACTTTTGCACCTGGTGTAGCTCATCAGTCTGGGCATAGTTCACCTCGAACTCCGCCTCAAATGACTGCTGCAACTACTACAGCTTCTGTTCAATCTACCCCAACTACTTTTGGAGTATCGACAGCTCCGGTTTCTACTGTTCCTGCATCTACTCCTCAAGCATCTTTACCTCAATCCGGACCCACAATTCAGACTTCAGTTCAGATGCCTGCAGGACAACCTGGTCCAAGTACGGTTGTCACAAGTCAACCGCAGTTCACTTATCAACTGTACCAGGGACAGTACCAATTCGGTTCTGCTGTTCAAAGCCTAGTTTACCAATATCAACCGTACCCTGGATATACTTATCAGCAACCTCAGCAACCCCAATATGGTCTAGTTAATCCTAGTTTTCCGGGAGGATATAATATCCCAAATGCAATTCCAATTCCAAGTTATCCTGGATATCCTCCTCCTGGGGCTAGTCTTATGACCGAGGGTTTTCGTGACCCTAATCGTCAGTTACCGTTTATAGCAACTTTGGACTTGCCTGATTTGTCGCGCCTTACGAATGATCCAATTAATTATCTTCTGTTTTGGCTGCCAATGCCGAATAAATTGCCTACTGATATCCCAAAGTTTGAAGGTAAATCAGGCGAGGACTCGCCAAACCATGTGATGACTTATCACCTCTGGTGTGCATCTAATTCCATTATAGATAATTCAATTCACTTACGTCTTTTTCAACGCACTTTGATTGGTCTTGCGGCCAAGTGGTACATTGAGTTACCGCGAGCCTCTTTTTATAATTTTAGTCAGTTAGCCACTTCGTTCTTAACTCATTTTCAGTTGCCTGTCAGATATGACAATGGCATGGAATTATAACTTCATTAAAATAGTCAACGTCCACATATATTTAAGATCATATTCATGAATGGCGGCGTCGACGACGTTTAGTGAAAGTTTTTATTCCAGATTAAATCTTAGCATAATGGTTTGTTAAATCATTATTACCTAAAATCACTGAGGATGTAGCTAAGGCAGGAGTTGTTACTGAAGAGAAAGTAATTGCTCAAGCTCAGTACCTTGACCTCGTTTATACGCAGTCAGGTACTTTACACAAAAACATCCCCGACCTTCCGAAACAAAATCAAATAACTGCAGCTCCTTCAGGGTCTCATGCCACTGACAGTATGATTGGTTCAGTTAATACCAAAAGTAAGAAGAAATCTTCAAAGAATTCTTCTCCTATCATAACTTTACCAGATTCCCTGACAGGAGACTCTTCCGTTGAAATTCCTGCCGATATTCATGTCATAGAATCATCTACGGCCAAATCAAAATCCGACGGTAAAAAGAAAGGGAAGAAGAAAAATAAGCAAAATTCAAAAGAGAAGTCAGATAAAATTGAATATACTGACGAGAAACATAAACCTCGCTATCCTTGTCTCATTTGTGAGGAAGAGCATTTTACAAGAGGCTGCTCTCATCGCGCTGAGGTTGTGAAAATCGTCAAAGGTTCTCAAACGACTGCTGTCTTGAAGGATCCTTTTCCTAGTCAAGATAGTAAGATGATCGGTTCTTCCTCAAATGCCTCAGAAGAACCCATAATGATGATGTCCCATGTTAGGATTGCGACACGATCGCAAGATTATGGTAGTAAAAGTCCTGTTGGTGGTAAGGAAGAAGAATCTTCTAATTCAAACCCATCAACTTCAACTCCTGGTTCTAATCCGCTACAGATCGAGAAACTTAACCCAGACTTAATAATCAAACCGCCTGCTAAAGGTATACTTCGAAAGTCAGCTTTCAATCTGCATGCAAGAGCTGCTTAGAATTATAACATTGTTGAAGACTTAGCTATTTCCCCTTCAGTAATGTCTGCTTTGGAGGTGCTGCAATCATGTCCAGCACAACGTAAATTACTTTTGTCGGCTATAGGAGCTGTTGATATTCAGGACTCAAACCTTATAATCTTCGATGTAGAAAATAGTACACCTCGCCTACCTCATCAAATGGCTTTCTAGATTCCAGTGTTAGTAAAAAACAGACCTTGCTTTAGGACTGTAAGTGATGAGGGAGCTTCCACGTGTATTATGTCGATTCAGTGTTGGAGGTCGCTTCGTTCTCCTACACTCAATCAATCCCCAAAGATTCTAAAGGCTTTTGATGGCTGTGGGTTCCATCCTTTTGGCATTCTACAGGATTTACCTATAGGGGTTGAAGGCAAAACTGTTAATCTAGATGTGGAAGTGGTTGATGCCCCTCTAGATTACAACCTTCTCTTGGGTTGCAGTTGGTCTTACGCTATGAATGTTGTTGTTTCATCGGTCTTTCGGCTTATAAAGTTTCCTCATAATGGAAAGATCATAACTATAGACCAGCTGACTTATTTTTCATCCGACCCAGCCTCTTTTGAAAGTATCCAGCATGTCGGTAAAACAATTATCCCTTATAAGGATGCTGGGCTAGGATTGATTAAATATTCTGGTTTACTAGGAACTTTTCCCTTTCCTCCTCCTAACGTATCGCCTTCTACTGCAACCATTCATATTCAAACACTATTGTTTTGGATGATCCTTGGATCGTACCTTCTGAATCTGAGGTGGATTCATTTGGTGATGCGATGCCTTTGAGTCCCTATGAAATTTCATATCAGGCTGTACAGTCGTTTTCCGACCCTTTTTCAACCAAAGTCGATCTAATGAATTTGGTCCATGGATAATCACTTTCAATATCAAACTCAGATTCAACAACTTTTTCCGAGCTTGTTCATACTGATGAGCAGATTCGTGAAATTTTGTCTATTGATGATTTACCATGGGAAGATCTTCATCATCGATCTTCGTTCTTACCTGAGCTTGATCATTTTGAGAATGATTTTTCATCTATTTTTACTACTGAATATGTCAAAGAACCACAGAATCCATTTCAAAATCCTGATTCTGAGTTAAATTTGGGAAATATTTCTCGAACAGTTCCTATTGACATTTCAGTTAAACCTGGAATTGTTGAAAACATTCATATAGGTGCCTCCTGTACGGAAAATGAACTCCAAACTTATAAGGCCCTATTTCAAGAATTCCGTAACGTGTTTGCTTGGTCATATGAAGAAATTCCAAGAATCAATCCATCAGTTGTTGTTCATGAAGTCAAAACTTACCCGGATGATAAACCTCTCCGGCAACGTTTGCGTTAGATACATCCGCGAAAAGCTGCTGCTATTAGTAGAAGTTCAGAAATTACTTAAAGCAGGTTTCATTTATCCAATTCCCTTAATGGATTGGGTATCGAATATTGTTCCCGTTAACAAAAAGCAAGGAACGATACGAATATGTATCGATTATAGGGATATTAATCAAGCTTGTCCCAAAGACAATTATCCAACCCCCTATATCGATCAAATCATTGATGATTGTGCTGACAGTGAAATTTTCTCCTTTATGGATGGTTTTTTCGGTTTACAATCAAATTAAAATACTCCTTGCTGATCAACCAAAAATGGCTTTCATTTTTCCATGGGGGACATTTGCTTATTGCAAATTACCTTTTGGATTGAAGAACGCCAGTGAAACTTTTCAAAGAGCTATGTCTTATGCGTTTCATGACATCAAGCACATTGTGCAACCTTATCTCGATGATTTACCTACCCATTCATTACGTAGAGCCGATCATCTCACTCATTTACGAGCAATCTTTATGAGATGTAGGCATTATTAAATTAGATTGAATCCACACAAATGTGTTTTCTGTATAGAAATGGGTTGTTTAATGGGATTCGTTGTTTCAAAAGCCGAAATTCGTGTCGAACCCTTGAAGGTTGAAGCTATTGTCAAATTGCCTCCTCTTTCGACTCTTCGCCAACTCCAAAGTTTGCAAGGGAAAGAAATTTTTTTACGTCGATTCATTCCTAACTACGCCAAGATAAAAAAGGGTTTTACTAGGTTGTTGAAACAGAATACTCCATTATTTTGGGATGAGATAGCTGACAAATATTTTGATGCACTTAAACACGCATTGACCAAATAATTGCTAGGGGGAAAGTATTCCAAATGGATTGTTATTCTGCAGGAATTTGACTTGGAATTTGAAAATCCAAGTCAAAGAAATCTTTGGTATTTGCAGAACTGATGTGTGACTTCTCACGTGCTGATACTGAAACTGTGGCGGAAGAACCCATTGTGGACAAATCCTTATTTCTTATCAGCACTCTTGATCCATGGTATGGAGATATCATTGTTTATCTCCAAACCCAATCTTTTCGGCCTGAAATTTCGCGATCTCAGTGACGGAAAATAAGATTCCAATCCCAACAATACAAAATTATTGGAGATACACTATCGTCGTGGGGTAGATTCTATTTTCCGATGTTGTTTAACTCATGAAGAAGCTGAAAAGGTTTTAAATGACTGTCACTCTAGAACGTGTGGCGGTCATATGTCTGGGTATGCCACAACCCAAAAGATATTGCACGCTGGTTATTTCTGGCCGTCTTTATTTAAATATTGTATTTGTGCGGTCCAAAAATGCCACAATTGTCAAATTTTTGATTGAAAGATGAGTTCTCCACTTGCTCCTCTCCACCCTATAATTTCTGTCAGCCCTTTTGCAAAGTGGGGTATCGACTTTATTACATGCAACCCTCACTCGGACGGGGGGCATGCGTATATCATCCTTGCGGTAGATTATTTTACCAAGTGGGCCGAGGCGATGCCTACATTTTCGGCAGACGGCAAAACTGCTGCAATTTTCATTTTCAATCATATAATTACTAGATTCGATGTTCCCCAAGCAATTATTACCGATCATGGGAGTCATTTTCGAAACATCCTGATGACTGAACTAACATATCAACTTGGCTTGCGTCATGATAGTTCTACTCCATATTACCCATAGGCCAATGGTCTGGTTGAAGTGATCAACAAATTTCTAGTCATTATGATCCGACGAATCATTGGTATTCATAGGTAAAATTGGCATAACATGTTATTTTCAGCGCTTTGGGCATATCGAACCTCAGTTAAAACATCAACTGGTTTCACTCCTTTTCAACTGGTTTACGGTTTGGAAGCTGTGTTATCCATTGAATGCAAAATCCCATCGTTGCAAATAGCCATAGAGTTACTCCCAGCCACTTCCGAAGAGGAGAAACATTTGTTGTACTTAGCTCAGCTAGATGAGAATTGACGTGATGCTGCATTAGCAATTGAAACTCATGCCAAACGAATTAAAGCTCAGTACGATCAAAATTTTACTCCTCGTAATTTTTCGGAAGGAGACCTAGTCTTACTATACGATCAAGCAAACAATAAGCTAGGCGTTGGAAAATTTGTACCTATGTGGCATGGTCCTTTTATTATTAAGTGAAAGCTGGCGAAAGGGGCTTATGAATTGGTAGATTTTGACGGTGTCTCTTTGGGTAAGCCCAGAAATGGTCTTTATCTGAAGAGATATTATGCTTAAATCTAGGTGTGGAGATTTTAGTTAGATTAGTTTCTTTCTAGCTGGTGTGTTTTAGATTAGAAAAGTGTGCTTAGTTTAGAGAGTGTTTTTATCATTATTCCTGCTTATCTTGATTTTACTCTTGATATTGCAGATGTCGACGTCTCTTCAAACATACATTGGTTTCGCTGATGGTGCTTGTCGTAATACACGGAACATTTCTTCCGTAGCTTGGGTTATCTATTCACCCTCTGACGAGTTGGTATCTATGCATGGGGTAAGCCTTGGTCAAACAACAAACAACATTGTAGATTATAGTGCAGTGATTGAGTTATTATTTGAATCCATCTCATTCGGGATTCAGAGTTTTATTGTTAGGTTAGATTCTGAACTCGTTGTATTGCAGCTTAATAGAGTTTATGCCATTAGAAATCCAGTGTTATTAAAATTATTTTTGAGAGTTCGTCTCTTGGAACGTGAATTTGACTACATTGAATATCAACATATTCCAAGATATTTAAATACATTAGCAGATGCAATTGCTTCTTAAATGTTAAGTAGACATTTGCAATAATCAAACAGTAAATTTAGAAACATTCCATAACATGTTTTACAAGATAGCCAGTAATAGTGATATAGCATAGCATAGAAGTGTGTCAAATATACATCCTCTTCGATCATAGGTTGAAAAACACCTTATGATCGGCAAAATAATAGTACAAAAAGCAAAAATGTCGTATCAAGTCTACAAAAGCGATCATCCTATCACTGGTGCTGATCACAATAAGAAACCACTGCTCGAGTCACCCTACAAAGGAACCTCCTGAAAGGTCCTAGGACCCCAATCACATAGCGTTGTAACCTAAGTGGAATGTCATCTATGCTAGTCTCTGGAATATCTGCTGTTAAACACTCTAGATGATTTTCCAATTCGGTCAGGGTCTTTGTAGATTCGTCTTGTGGGGCCGGTACTACTGCAGCTGGGTGTCTCCTCTCATAGGGCTGGAGAGTGCCTGGTCGCCATGGACCCACATCTGCATTTGAAACTTTTACTATCAGTTTTGGATGATTTAAAAACAAAAACAAAATTAAAACTTAGAAAATGTTGAGAATGATTTTGCCTGAATCATCCCACTTCTCTCCTGGTGGAAGAGTCATGTCTGGATCACCACGGTAATCCATCCGAGCATAAGGAAAATCTTGAATCACAAAAAGTTGGTTCTCCAACCAACGAAAATACTCAGGAGGAAATCGAACAACCTCTTAACCCTCCTCAGGATGACGGGCCATAACTACAACACAACGCATCAGCTTGGGCTCTAGGGGAAGTCCAACTCCAACAGAAAGATGCTGTGGGACCAACATCAGGACCCTCTCTAGACCAAAGCTCACAACTAAGAAACCATATCCAAAGTTTTTTAGTTGTCTGTTCTTTCCTCTAGTCAATTGGCCTTTTACATTCACCAACACAACTTCGCACCAGTTGAAGATGGTGCCTCGATAACAGTCTACTGCCATTCGCATTTGGGATCCGGTAGCTACATGCAGTGCTGCACTTCCGCAGAGTCTGGTGACAGTAAATGCAATCACTTTGAGTTCAGGACGGGAGATAGTTTTGATATCAATCCCTTTGTCCTTTGTTTGGTCATTACAAAACTCTAGTCGGAGACTATCGACAGATTGGCCACCTGGCCTAGTCCCGAATAGAGATAATCGTTCACCTCTCTTGGGCAAACCAGTCAAGAAGTAAATTTCCTCTAGCTCCATTTCGAGCCGGTGGCCACCAATAATGAAACACTGGTCCTGTATATTCCATCTGTCCACCAGCCACTGCAAAAAGTCTACTTGGGCCCTCATGCCAGGTATGGCCCAGAATTTAAATAGCCTGCATGCCCTCAATGCATCTATTGAGGGTTGATGATTAATTGCGGCAAGGTCCACATCTTCGTGCTCCCGTTCCCACCAAATGAGCATTGTGAATATCCTACATTGTAAAAAAGGCAGATTAGAATATTTTAATTCAAGAATTTTTGGGCGGAAATGAAAAATTTGCAGATTTAAAACCTATTTTGCGGGGTCTGCACCCACTAGTTAGGGACAGTGCGTAGGTCTGCACTCTGCCCAAGTAGTAGGTGCGGTCCCCTCGCTCTTTCCTTTGTAGGAAAAAGTCAGGGTCCGCAGGTTTCGCATGTGGCACCTGCGGACCCCCGTGAGCGGTCTTTTAAACTAATTTTTCTCTAAAAATTCAAAATGGAAGCCTAAAACAAAATTCAAACGGTTGAAATGCAAGATTAAAGTGATGTGGATTACCTGGAGGTGACGGTTTTCGATTCCAACAGATGGGTTTTCCGCAATCTTCACAGGAAGTTTCTTACCCAAAAGCTCTCTTTTCTCACTCTGAAGTCAAACGGTAAAAATGAATTTACAAAAGCCCTTTTTATAAGCCTTTTTGAATAAATGAATTTTTAATTTGTTTATTTTTCACTTTAAAGAGGTAAATTTTTGATGCATTTTTATTTATTTTAAACAGGTATGAGTAATGTTTGAGTTTTGTGTAGAATATTGGATTTTTCAGGCAAAATTGATCATTTTCAACAACAAAAAAAAAAACCTTGGAGTCCTCTTTAAGCTCTTTTTCGACTCGTAAAATATGAAAAGATTGCTGTGTTTTTCTTTTTAAGCTCGTTAAAATGGAATTAAAAGGACGATCCACTTATAGCTCTTTTCTGACCGTATAAACATGAAAATATTTATGGGCTTTTGTCGTTTCAAGTTTGATATTGGTTATAAAACGACGTGTCGTTGATCGCTTTTTTACTTTTTTCAGATCAGAGACAATAATTATGAAAAGTACTCCTTGATCGTAATGGTCAAGTGGTTCTCTCAAGTATTATTTTATAATTTTTCAGGCTTGGGAGACACAAATTTACGAAAAAGGAAAACCATGGAGTTTTCTTAAGTTTTTCTTTTGACTCCCCAAAATTGAAAAACGCTGAGTTTCTCCTATAGTGGACTCGTTAAAATTTAACAGTAAAGGACCTGTTCAATTAGAAATAGGAACGAACCACTCCTTCTTAGGGTTCGAATTTTAAACTAAGTTGGACTCATCCGAAGGATGAGCTTATAACCAAGCAAATGTTATCCTCCTCAAGCTTGTCAAAAATAAAGAGGTACTTGCCAGAAATGGTGGGGGAAAAGAGAGAAAAATGAACCTATTTTTCATACTTTGTGTCTTAGAAAAGAATTTAACCACTCTTGAACACGACACTTTTTTTTCACCTGGGTTGGGAAATCCTTTGCCTAATAGTTAATCAAACCATATTGAAAGTCTTCAGCCGGTTTCTGGGTATTAGCTTTGGGTTAATTGTCACCAAACCATCTGCAGTGTCGTTATGTGTTCAAGAGGTTAGTTCAAATAAACCATTCATCTGCAGAATATCTGTCATCCATCTTGACCATCCCTGAGTTAGTCCTTGCAAATATATTTCTTCAAACTTGATCTATGATTTCGTGTTGTGGGCTTGCCTACGACGGATCGCTTTCTATTGAATTCAGCTCATTATCTAGAAAGATGATCTAGAAATCATCAGTACCTTGGAATTTGCATGCCTCAATGGCAGGTTTCTTGCCTTTGACGACAGGTTGCATCATTGACCTTCGATCAAAGGGATCTATGACATGTTCGACATCAGCTCATCTATTCACATTTCATGGATTGTACTGAGTAATTTGAGAGCCATTGACATTACTGGTGGTTTCTCTCACACTTTTTAACAGTTCACATCATTGACTGGTAATCAAGTGGTTTCTACCGTGTTCGACTTCGACACATTCATTCACATGGATAGAATCGTTCTAGTTCGGGAAGCAGAAATCAAGACCTTGGATCTAGTTTCCACCATCCGGGCTGCGAGGAATTTTGTTATTCATTATACAGTGGACTATTCATAAACAGATGGTTGCGTCCATACTACATATGTCTATACTTGTGATGCATTACAAGATCATTCCTATATCATAGCAGTTTAGTTAGTTCTCTAGTCAGTTTTTGATCTGAGTATGGGAATGCCTACCTCAACGATGATATGATCACACATATATATTTTGTATTGAATGTTTTTACAGGTTCCAACTAGGCTGTCCACAGGATGATCCTTGAAATGATAAATTACTTCACTCTTCTTAGATGACAAATACTTTCCTCATCTATTACAGACTTCACACTTTAGGGGGCAATCTGTTGCATAGAATATTGTCACCATGACATTCTGCAATCAGCGTGAGTCTATCACCACTCATACTTTCCTCCTTTGCAAGTCTTAAACCTCATCTCTTCATGTCAAGCCTTGAAAAATAAGAGAAAGTCCTTAAAAATCTCTAGAACTCTGGTTCCGCACTTTCTCTTAGCATTACCTGCAGTCCTGCACCCCCTAGTCATGTCCCTTGCATACCTAACCGCTCTGTTTCTGTGTAATGGGTGCGGACCCCTATAAAAGTCAAAAAGGCGCAAGTACATTCTTAAAATCTCACTTTGGGTTATTTCTGGAAGCTTCTAGAGAGAATCTTGAGGTGGCAAGTTCGCTCCTTTGAGGTTCATGCATCCCATACCTAAAGGAGCTAACCCCTTGATGTGAGGAGCTTATCCCTTTGAAGGAGGACTCTATCCCTTCATAGGTGGACCTGTAACTTCCTTCCTCTGCACTATAAAATGAGGCATTGGGCTGGTTACTAAGGAGGTTGAAAGCTGAATATTTTTGAGGGTAAATGCTGTTGGAATTTAGTCTTCCTAATTAAGCTTGAGAGGAGAGATTACATACCTTTTGATCTCATTGGGAAGAGTGCGAGGCTTATCAAAGTAGAGGAGATTCTTGCTTGGACCCTGGGAGGAGCTTTTACAACATCAAGGCACCAAGGTTGTAAAGTTCTTCTTTGTTCAAAGTTAATACAATCAAGTTTTTTTTTCTCAATAAGCTGTCTTTTATAGTTTATTTCATGGATTCCTTGATCACCATGATGAATATGATTTATTATATTAGCTATGCAGGTGTTATTTGATGTGTGCTTGTTTGTGTTTGCAGGTTCTTAAAAGGAAACTCATTTGGACGGTCGAAGCGTGGCTGCCACAAACTAGCGTTGGACTTAAGGTAGGGTCTAAAACACCTCTTGGTTTTTATTTATAAATTTCAATATTTAGAGAAAGATAGATTTGCTTGTCTTGCTTGTCTTTCTTGTCGCTAGATATCTGTAGATACTAGGGAGATTGGTCTTATCTGCAAGAAGGATTTATCCAGCCGACACCATTGCATGATGCTCATATTTTGTTACTTGAATACAACTCCCTTCTTGATTTCAAGTCTAAGAGGTATCTATTAATGGCTATGCTTCCAGAACCATAAGAAGATCATGATGAACAACATGAATTGTAGTTCATAAATCTCAACTTCTTATGGATTCATTTGAGCCACTTGCTTATGTAGAAGTCGAAGTTTTATAGGGAGGAATTCCTATAGAGTTTGCAACTAGTCTAGGAGTTTTGTAGGAGTGGTTTTCATTAATATGCAGAGAAATTTTTTGATCCTGCAAATGCTCTCTTTTTATGTTGCCTTAAACGATCGTTTAATATTTTTTCCCAACCTTGGTGAGTGGGAAATTTATTATTTTGTTTTTATTTAACCCACTAAAATTTTCTATGTATTTCTATACAAGATGTTTGAAATATGATGTAAAAGCACCCTTTCAATTCTGTGGACTCTAAAAAGGCGTTAGGTAGATATTGAGCTTAGTGAATTTTAATGCAAGATGTAGCCATTAAGGCATTCACATCCAAGATGTGGTTTTGAAAGCATCGTTGTCCTTCAACAAGTTGTCCTCAATTATTAGGTAAATATTGATCTTGGCAAATTTTAATCCAGTGCATAGTTTTGCAAGCATTTATTTCCTCTAACAAGCTATACTATATTATCATTTAATGTTTCTTTTCTTCTTGTGTTTGACTAAAATGTTGGATAAATATGTTCCACTCTCTGATATTGCCTTATTAATGAAGAAGTTTGCAATTTTTCGGGTCATTTGACAAAGTATTCTCTGTGATCCAAAATTAGTGTTCCAAGATGCGTGTAAAATAAAAATAAGCTATTCAGAAATGTGCTCTTCTCTATAGATTGACGTTTATTCTCAACACATCCTAGGTTTGAAACTAATCTCTAGTCCACTTCATTACATTGGAAAATTAGAAATACTAGATGATTACAATCTTGCATTGCAACGTTCATTCCCATGAACCTCAAACACAAAAAAATAAAATTTTTATTATAAAAAACAAAGGGATTAATGGATAAACCCTAGTCCTTCTCTTCATTTTGGTTCAGGATGAGGCACATAATCTTGTCCAGGACATTTGTGTGATTCTTTACTTTTCTATGCAATTATAGCATTCTTTCCACCAAACTTCTTCATTTCAGGTTGAAGCGAATGACCAGGAAATCCTCTCTTGGGATGCTAATTTTGGTTCGATTTATACCCAATTAGGCTCCTCTCTGAATTGGATTTGCAATTTACGGATCTTGTATTTGTGTCACAAACTCTGATCTCATTTCTGCGAAATTGAGCTTGTTTCTAAAGTGGGTTTGTAAGATAGAGGATTCCTGAAAATGGGGTGCCAGGGATGTTGAGCATTCATGGTGTTTCTGTTGAAGTTTTTAAATTTCATTCAAGCTTTCATTGGAGCATTGATGATTTTGTATGCAATATGGATTCTAACCACTGGAATTCTCATGTTCATCCTCCTCCGATTACACCTGCACCCAACAATGTTGGTGGGTATAATTTACCAACAGAATTAATGTCCTTTCATTCCTCTATGGGGCAACAACTTGATGTTCCATTTTCAAATCCTCAAATGATCTCGAGGGAAGATCAACTTCAGTTTCAGAAATTTGGACAACACTTTTGATATAGTGGCTATAGTGGATATGGATGCTTTAAGTCTTCTGGATCCTTGGTAAGTTGTTTGTTTGTTTATTTGTTGTTTCATTTTAAAATTTTGTTTCAAAAATAACTTTATAAGATAGGTGTCCATGTTTTTGAAAAATTACTAAGTGAAGGTTTCAAATTAGTGGTATTATTATGTGTTCATTCCTGCATGTTTCGTTTTCCCTTACCTTGAATGCAAGCCATTAAGAGTGGTACTCATTAGGTCTGGAGACCTCAGTTCAATATTGTTACAATTTTCTAGTGTCTGAGGTGTCATATATTTGTTTTTTTTTTTACTTTTCCCTGACAAATCTCGGGTCTTAAGCATAACTCCATGCTTATCTTAGGCAACCATCTTCCAATTGTGGCTTTTAAGGTCCTCACTCTCACCTTAAAAATTTATAATCATCACATGGTATCTCTTTATTATGTCCTTGATAGTAGTCCTGGTGAACTGGGGCACTCTTGAAATTTCTTTTCTTAGAAGGATCTAACTATGCTACTTGAAAGAGGGGGAATATTACAGGTCAATTTGGGCACATCAACCCCGACTTCCAAGTCCATATTATTAGGGTTCATCAATCCATAATTCATTTTTTTTCATTCCCTAGTGAAGTCAACCTACATCATGCTTGCCTCCCAAGAGTTTCCATGACACCATTCATCCAAAAAATGCCCCTAAGGAGATCAACGCAGGTGGCCCTTTATCAGGCTACATTGCAATGCAAGAATTGCACTGTCTGGGTGCACTGAAATGTAGTTGGCCTTTGTTTCACCTGCGCTGACCGAGATTCATCGAAGTTTTTAAATGAATCCATTGGATTCCTCATCCAATGGATACTTCTAGAAGTTTCCAAGTTGATTGAGCTCGCATTTGGATGAAGAGGATGAATGAACCTCAATCCATTATCCCTTCCTCCATGGAACCACCTCCCAATTTTGGCAGAGCATTCATGAGGGCCATTAATGGCTTAACCTCCTCCATTTAGCTATAAATTGACCAAGTATTCAAACGCTGGTCTAGATTGGAATTTCTTGAGCTAAGTAAATGCTGTTTGAATGAGATTAGTAAGAGTATTGTAATGATGTCGAATTGTTGCTTCATGAGAAGAGAAGGGTTTGAAGCTGGAAGGATGACATTGAATCGAGCATGAATCTTCAAGGGTTGTAATATTTCCTTCTATTAATAAAGAATTCTAAACTTTTTCCATTCATGTGTCTATATGATGTATATCATATTCTGGATTCTATGATATGTTTAGTTAACAGATCGTTATTGTATGTTTTGATGGGTTTCTGTCTCAGCTTGTGTGTAGGTACTTTCCAAGTGAGTTAAGTACGGAAAGGAGCGGTGAAATCGGTAAAATGAGAGAGGGATCGAGCAAAAGTTACAGGTTGGTTCCTTTTCTTCCTTCTCTTATCCGTTAATTATAGGAAAATCAACGAATTACTTTGTCTGTTGTTTCTAGAATAGCTACTAGGTCTAGAGGGTTAGGTGTTTGAAGAAACACTAAATTTTCCCAAAACAGGGAGGGGATGGTTTGGACTATAAAAATATACCAGTCCTAGGGAACTAGGGTACTATGAACCATCGTTGCTGGTTCAAAACGTTGGTCTAAAAAGAAGTTGAATGCAATGAATTTGGAAGAAAATCTACACAAACATGAAACTCGCAAAAACCTCAAAGACAAAAAAGGATCCAAATATGTTACTTGAAAGAGTGAGGAATGGGGGATGGTTTGATTCATCTTAGTTTGAATCAAAAGGAAAATTGATTTTGATTCAAGAAGTCTTCTGATTTAGAAACAGCTTCCAACTTAATATTGGTTTCCTATAAGTCACCTTCAAGGTGAGACTTCAGTTCTCTAGATTTAGTATTTTTTATCGACGCTACTCCCAGTCTCAGGTGGTAGTGTTTGCATAGGTTTCTGCAGGTCTCCACCATCTGAAGCCACTAGCTATTGGCATTCTTGTTGTATAGCCATAAATTCATCCACATGAATAGATGGTGGCCTACCACCAATAGACCCTCCATGTTGAACACTAAAAACATTTTAGGAACTCGATTAATGCACAATAAGGAACTTGTTTTGGCTCCTATGATTAAGGCACAAATCAAGGAACCCTTTTCTTGATAATATTTTCAACACTCCCTCTTAGTGAGGAAGGTGTTCCTAGAAGAACCTCGTCCACCTGGATCTATCTTCAACTCTACCAAGTTCTCTGCTGCTGAATCTATTCCCTATGAAATAGAAGAATTCCTTGCTTTATTCTATGAACCTTCATTCAAGACCTTCTCTTTCCCACCATGCTCTGTGATTCCACCACTTTAATCATAAATTCCATGTATCCTGTGTATCCCTGTGGCTACTTCTTGATTTTGGGAGGTTCAACTCTCTCTAGATCTCCATTAACCAAATCCTCTGCCCACTTGGCTCGAACTCTCCCAATACTGGAAGTCTTTGACTGAGTGGCTTCCTCCACTCACCCTGGGATATGGTCCTCATCATCATCATCCTACTAGTTAGCCCAATTTCCAACTAGCTTAGACTGAAACTGAGATATTGGTTGAGGCTCCATCTTGATGGATCTATCATGCTCTTGCTTAACCATCACTTCTCTACTCTATGAACTACCTGCCTTGTTTCTCAAGGTTGCACCTATCTCTACCTGCAACTTGTAGAGATTCTTCACCCTCAAACCTATCTGCTTCTTACATCCAAAAGCTAAGTGTTGGAGGTATGCCTTACCTCTGCTGAAGATGACATCATATCCCTTGTCCTCAAGGGTGGCTACTGAAACAAAATTATGCCTCAATCCTGGAACATAAAGAACATCTTTGAGGTGAAGGGAATTACCTGACTCCCTCTAAAATATGACAGTACCAACTCCTCTAGTTGCATACTAACCATCATCTCCTAGCTCAATCTGAACCTGTATGTCCTGCTCCTTCAGGTGGCTGAAACTCTTCCTATTCCCAATCATGTGGAAGGAAGCTCCTGAATCAATACACCACATATTGCTACCTTCTTAGCTTTCCATGCAAGCCATCAATGATATATCCTTCTTGAACTGGGAAGAAAAGTCATGTACCTTCGCTGATGCAACAAAATGATCCTTCGTGACCCCCTTCTTCTTACCAACACACTTAGAATCATAATGTCCAACCTAATGGCAATGGAAGCACTTGATATTATGTAGATCCTTCTTCTTTCCCTTCTCACTGGACCCAACCTCTCCTTGGCCCTTCTTGCTCTTAGACTTCCTACCCCTTCTCGCCAAAGCAAAATTCTCCTCATCCTCTGTCATAACTGATATCCCTTCTATGTTTCCTCTTCGGGTCTCTTCTTGTATGCAGTCATTCGAAAACATTTCCCACTTTAGGAAGTTCTCTATCCCACTAAAAACATCATGGAACCCTTTCGACGACTTGTGAAGTCCAACTAAGGAAAAACCCACAAGACCATGATTAGATACAACCTCATCCACCCCACCTAGTTAATCTCGTACCTGAGTGAACCTTGTCAAATATGGGACGATGGGCTCATCCTTTCTCATCTGGATACTCCTCAAATTCTCCTTAAGAGTAAGATTCTTGGTATCACTAGTACTATGATACAACTTCAGGATTGTATTGTACATCTCATATGATGTCTTCTTCTCATGGATATGAGGCACTATTTGATCTTTGACCCCTTCTAGAATGATCCTATTTTCCTTGATATCATTCTTATTATGTTGGACCAATTGTTGGGGGTCTTGAGGTGGTACTATAGCATATTGATGTACTCTCCCACATTGTTATCTTCCATTACTATCATAGTACTCCCTTTCCAAGCTATGAAGTTTGATGTTCCCTCTATATAGTGATATTATCTCAACCCTTGGTAAGACATATTTCTTCCCCTAAGAGCTCTCTAAAAAAGTGGCCCGCTAACAGTCTTGTATTCCTTCACAAGAAGTTGTACTTAGTGCTCAAATAATTAAGCCTCTCTAATTAGTCTTGTAGTCCTTTAGAAGGATTGAACTTAGGGATTCTTCTGGTAGCCCTCTAATGGTCTTCCAACCTATACACGAGTTTTCCACCTCTGTCCAAACACGACCTCTACCAACCTAACATCAACATGATACTTGAAAAGGAGGAATATCATATGTGAAGGATCAACTTCTTTCTCAATTATACCAGACCTATGCTTGTACAAGTGTCAACAACCTTTGGCCCTAGTTAGGGTTGTTGTAGAAGCTGCTACAACCCTCCTCTCGGTCTGTTATTGCCTTCAACACCTGTGTTGAGACTTCTTCTATCACCCTTTCCACTTGCGTTGCTCCTGGGTTCTACTCGACCCCTGTAGAAACTTCTTTTGAGGCCTTATGACCCTACCAAATCTCTATTACTTGAGATCGGTGTATTTCCAAGAGACACAAAGCTATTGCATCTTGTTCTGAAGAGAATATGCCCACTAATCATGCAAAAAAAACCTTCCAGACTTCAACCTTGTCACACAACCACTACCTACCTAATCTCAACTGTCTTGAAACACAAGAAGAAATATTATCTCAGCCTCCTTTCACTTCAAACCAATACCTAAGGGACTCGATTGCCACAAACATCCTTTTCCTTGTGTGATGCACTTATGATGATCTTAAATTTGCTCCAAGAGCTTTGATGTAGAATTTCCATGAAATTCAGATCTATTGATAAGAACAAACTGAAAAACACTTTATTTTCTTACAAACAAAAAATTTCTCTACTCAATTCGCAACAGAATTAGGAACAAAAATAAAACGTGGTCACATAATTCAAGACACAATTGTTTTTTAGTAGGGAACCCCACTAGGAAAAACCCTTTTCTTGATGAAAAATTTATTGATAACAAAAAATGAGTAATTGATCTCTTACAAAATACAGGTATTTCAATATGAAATACACACTTGTCTTTCTTGCTTGATATAAGCTTGAAATCCTTGCAAGATTATTGATCTATACTGCCCTCTACCAACCTATGCACAAGCTTCTCTTACACACTCTTCCTCTCATAAGCTCCACGCACAAACTTGTGCTTCCTATTTCTTGGTCCTACCAACTCATGCTCACCAAAAAAATGATTAAACTTGTGCCTTCATTCCTTCTATTAAAGGAAATTCGAATGGTTAAAATTAGTGAGTTTTCTATTTAAGGAATGCTTTTGTGATTGATTGTGTTGACACCTAATCTTTGGGATTAGTGAATTTGTGTAAAATAGTGTAAATATAAAATAAGGAGAATAGGAAATGAAGAGACACTGGGAGATGAAGCCCAAGAGTCTCTCCCTCCATGTATATATTCATGATCAGTATTGATGCAATCCACAATTAATTTGAGGAGTTACCTCCTGGCCTGACATGGTATCAAAACCATCTCCATTTTAGATTTTCTACCCTTGTAACTCCCTCTTTTTCTTCCTATTTTGCAGAACTGACACCTCTTCCATGGCTCCATTCTTTGCATCTTGTATGCATTTGAATGTGTTTGTATGTGTTTCTTTTGTCCTATACACCTGTGCTTCCCCAATGGTTTCTCATACAAACCAAATACATCCTCCCACTCAAACTATACCAACATATACCACACTCAACCCCTTACCACTGGGTGTCATTTCCCATACTCTACCCTTCCATAAATTATACTTGCATAGTCCATACTAGAGCACGATTGGCCTAAACTCCCACAACCTTAGCACTCTGGTTGGGCTGTTGGTATCTGCACCTCTCCATAGTCGACTCCTCCTAATTGACCTCACCTTCCATACCATAACTGAATCCATATATCAAACTCGTGACAAGCTTTGAAGGAGGAATGGACACCTCTCCATATCACAGTTTACAATAGCGCTCCTACTGGTTTGACTCGGCCTACACACTAGTTCCTCGCATTATTAACACTTGACCTTGACTCCTTGTTACTTTGGTCCCCTTACACTCCTCTGCACAGTAGACTCCCTTTGTCTCTCCCAGACGTGACTGTAGTATAGAGGTACGCACCTCCTCTTTAGTCTGGAATCTCGTCCACCCTCCCACAGTTAGTGGCTCCTAGTTCTCCTCCTCACTAGACCCGTTGACTCCTATGACCCGTGACATTCTCATTCAAAGTGAAAAAATAATGACATTCCCAATTGTAGTGACATTCTCATTCGTATGCAGAAATTCTCATATATGTAAAAACAAAAATTGACAATTCTTGGATGGAGAGATCGACTGATTGAGTCATTAATATAGTAACATGGTTCATTTAGCTCATACAACCACTTCAAAGAGTCAAATGTAAGCCATATGGAAATAGAAGAAACTTTGCAGAAAATCTGATTTGATTTTAATATGGAAAAGCTCAAGCTTCAACAGAAATTTCAGGTGTACTAGGAACCCCAATTTTCTCTTTGCATATCCCTTGTTCAGGGTTTGTTCCATGTTCATGTTCCTATTTATCGATATGGCTTGAGAGGTTCACATTACACTCAAGCCTCTTGTCTAGAAAAGATTTTAGAGATCGATAAATATGGCATCTAAACAATCATCATCCTGCTAAATGGTTAGGAAGATATGTGCCATTAATAGATGTAGGCAACGACTTTCAATAGTTAATCCACATACTGATTCTGCCAATCAAAGAAAAACATCACACACCAGATATCCAAACATTACCTTGTATAGTTAATTTCTTCATACAAGGATATAATTCAAGCTTATGCTTATATCTTGCTCCACTTAGCATCACGAATAATTGTCACATGGACAATCTCCATCCTTGAAATGATGGTAACCTCACAAGGATTTTGTGGGAAACAATCTTGGAAATGAACTTGGGTGCAGAGTGAAAATCACCACATACTTAGAGGTTCTTGACAATTCGAATGGTTGTTCTAGGAGATGTGTTTAACAAACCAAATGAAGTGGCAAGATTCTCACTATTGTAGCAAAAATATTCCTCCTTATCCTCCTTCATAGCATTTAGTACAAACCTCTTGTTAGGAAGACACCTATCCATCTTCATCTCTCATGATAAAATTGAATAGATTTCCTCATTTTGTGCATGTTATCTATTTTCTGTAAGGAAAACATGTATTTTTTTATTGATCTTAATCCAACTGCACCAAGGAGTCTTTTTATGCCTCTAACTTTCATAATTTTTTGTACCCTTTCCATGTAATCCAACTGCCATTTGTAACATAAATATTTGAGAGAAGCATGGAAGCCAGATTGTTAGGGTCTAGCTCAGAAAGACATTTTCCCATGCATTCTGCTAGGTTCATATTATTATGTAGTTTACACAAACTGAGCAAACAACTCCATATAATTGCATCACATTTTATTAACATTTTATTTATAAAGTCGTGTGCTTCATACAAACAGATAATTCAACCAAGAATGTCTCCATCGCAAGTGTCATCTGATAATGTTCTCTCATGCAGTAAAAATATTTATAGCCTTCATGAACTAAATTTTCATGGTTGTATGCAGATAAAATGCTAAGGTCACATGATTTAGGTTCATCCCATAATGGTTCATTTTTTCAAAGAGTTTTAGGGCCGCCTTGCTCTAGTCATGCATTGTGTATCCTACAATGATTGCATTCCATGAGACTATATCTTGTTGAGGCATTTTCTCAAATAATTCAACTTTCTTATGAATGCACCCACATTTTTCATACGTTTCTATCAAGGAATGCACCCCCATGACATCAAACATGAATCCATTTCTACTTATTTTATCATGGATCTACCTACCCTTTTCCAAAGCTTCTAAATTGACACATACTAGAAGAATACTAACAATTTTTTTGAGTCTGGCTTCATACCTATTGACTGCATTTGTTGAAAAAGATCCAAGGCTTCTGCACCATGCCCATTCTATGCAAATTATGTTATCAATGCATTCCATGAGACTACATTCACATTAGGCATTTCCTTAAAGAGTTCCAGGGCTTCCTGAACAAGTCTATTATGTGTATAACCTATAATCATTGCATTCTATTAGTTCCAGCCTTTGCAGCCTGTCACCAATGATCAAAATGGGCTTTTACTATGTATGGTTTTCAAATATGTTTTTTCACATGAGCTTCATTGCAAAACATTTCATAAGCATGTCCATCAAAAGAAGCTCGGAAAGAGTTTTCCAACGGTATATCACACTCCCAAAACTGGCTTCTGGATCAGAAGATATGACCGAATGAATGATTGACTCGAAGATCTCCCAGTGTAGCAGTTCATGATCTTGAGGAAAAGGAGATGCAGTTCTTGGTAATTGAGAACCTATTTCCAATTCGTGGCATAGGGCACTGTACATTGCTGACAGTGATATTGCTGGTGAAAAGTTTACAGCTTCTGGTCTCATGGTTCTAGAGAGGAATTACTTGGAGATTTATAGGTATGAATCTTGGGGAGGTTCAACTATTCAAACATTTATGACTCGACAATAGTTTGTTCCAACAAGATTGGCACTGATGCAACTGGCTTATCGATAAATGGTGACATAGATGTTCATTCAGTCTTTGTTGTCATCCTTACCTACATCTCTTCCAAGCTTCTCAACTCAAAGAATAATTGACATGTCAAACAAATGGAAAGCTCCCCCTTTGCCAGAGGGTCCCATAGATCTCCTCATTGGGGTCCTTTATGCAAGTAATCACTTTGCAGAGCGCATGGCTGTGAGGAAGACATGGATGCAATCTCAATTGATTAGATCGTCAAAAGTTGTGGCCCATTTCTTTGTTGCCTTGAATGCAAGGAAGGAGGTCAATGTGCAGCTAAAGAATGAAGCAGATTTTTATGGAGATATTATTATTGTTCCATTTATGGACCATTATGAACTTGTAGTGATGAAGACTGTTGCAATTTGTGAATATGGGGTTCCAAATATTTCTGCAAAATACGTTATGAAATGTGATGGTGATACCTTCATGAGAGTGGATACTGTATTGAAGGAAATCAAAAGAACTCCCCATGTACATGGCTTGTATATGGGTAACCTTAATCTTTTCCATAGGCCACTCCATGTTGGAAAATAGGCTGTAACATATGAGGAATGGCTAGAAGAAGAGTACCCCACTTATGCAAATGGACCAAGATATATCATTTCAAATGACGTAGCAAATTTTGTTGTATCTCAACATGCTAATCACACTTTGAGGCTTTTCAAGATGGAAGATGTTAGCATGGGGATGTGGGTTGAACAATTCAATGCTTCTTTAGGTGTTCAATACTCTCTTGCCTTCTCTGGTATTTCATTAACAGAGGTGGTATCTTCAAGTTTGGCGGTGGTTGGTGAGCGTATAACTTTTGATTCATTGCTCAATGGTTGCCTGCAAGCACATTGTAGAAACATTTCAAATCCAGATGCCTTGTTTTATTCATTTGTGTTAAAGGTGTAAATTTGTATGAAGTGAGTGTTGGGAGGAATCAAAATTGTGGTCATATGGTTTTTCTACCTTTCATTTCACTTTTTCTCCCTCAAAATATAGCATGCTGATATGTCGAATGTTTTAGTCTCAATGGAATTCATTAAATCTGCCAAGAAATATTCTGGTTGTCTCCATTATACAGGAACAAGTGAGTGTTTGGTAGCTTTAAAAAAAAAACCATGAGCGCTGTGCATAGCCCTTTGGCGCTGTGCGTAGGGCCATCCCCAAGGTTACATCCATCAAGGAGAGACACCTAGCATTGGAAGGCAATAGGGGTTGGACATCAAAATGCCAAATGTCAATTTGAAGAAGGTTCCATCGAAATATAAAAATGTAGCTACTGGGAGATTTATCCAGCTGAGATAGCTCGGTCATGAGAGGAGATGTTGTGGAAAACAATTTCTTCAGGTTTCACCATTTTCATTCTTTGTTATAGGGAGGCCATTCTCAACCTAATCAAATGGAGAGTGCGGGTTGGACTCAAAATGAAAGGCAGTGGGGCCGATTCTTGCATCAAAGAAAACATCAAAAGGTAACACTCAAGATGATAGTCAATATAAGCATATTGTGGATCTACCTCAGACAAGTTTCAGCCTCAGAGCAAATTCTATAGTACGTGAGCCAGAAATACATAAATTATGGGATGAGGAAAAAGTGCTGAAGAGGCTTCTAATTAGGAATAACGGGGAATATTTCACTCTCCATGATGGACCACCTTATGCTAATGGGTAATTGCATATTGGCCATGTCTTAAATAAGATACTAAAAGATTTTATCAACCGATATAAGCTTATTCAAGATTACAAGGTAAAACATGTGCCTAGTTGGGACTGTCATGGTCTACCTATTGAGTTGAAAGTTTTGCAGTCTATGAATTCAGAGGCAAGGAAGGACCTATCTCCATTGAAACTAAGAAATAAAGCTGTTGAATTTGCTAAGGAAACTGTCAATCTTCAGAGGAGATCATTTAAGAGATATGGTGTCTGGGGAGATTGGGAGAATCCTTATCTGACACTTGCACCAGAATATGAAGCTACACAGATTGAAGTGTATGGCCAAATGGTTCTTCTAGGCCACATATATAGAGGTCGGAAACCAGTTCATTGGAGTCTTTCCTCACGGACTGCACTTGCTGAAGCTAATTGGAGTACCCTAAGGGACATACATCAAAAAGTGTTTATGTTGTTTTCAAGTTGGTTAATCTGCCTAATACTTTCCCTAATATTTTGAAATATCTTTTTTCAAATGTGGGCTTGGCTATCTAGACTACAACTCCATGGAAAATTCTTGGAAATGTTGATGTAGCAGTGAATGAACAAATTTGTTATGCAGTGGTTGAGGTACATCCATATGTACATGAAGCAGAAGAGATTATTTCTACCACTGGTAGATATCAAAGCAATCTTATTTTTGCCCTGAAAAATGGACAAAGGAACCAGTTTCTTGTAGTGGCAGAAGGTCTCATTTCCACTTTACAGTCTAAGTGGAGAGTCAATCTTCAAGTTAAGGGAACATTTCTTGGTTCGGCTCTTGAGTATTGCAGAACATAAATATCCTTGTGACAGGAGTACTAAAAAGCCTACAATATTTAGAGCAACAGAACAGTGGTTTGCCTCTGTGGAGGCATTTCGGCAAGCTACTCTGCATGCAATCAAACAAGTAAAATGGATTCCACCTTAGGGCGAGAACCAAATAACATCCATGATAGATAGCCGATATGATTGGTGTATCTCACGATAGAGAACAAAAGAGTAGTGATGCATGGTGGTACATGAACAGTAAGGAACTTCTCCCTGAAAATATCATGGTGAAGCAGGAAAATATAAAAAAGGCATTGACACAATGGATGTTTGGTTTGATTCTGGGACTTCATGGGCTGTTGTTGTGAAAGGAAGAGAGGGGTTGTTTTGTCCTTCTGATTTATATTTGGAAGGAAGTGAGGAACATAGAGGCTGGTTTCAGAGCTCCTTGTTAACTAGCATCGCAACTACAGGATGGGCACCATACAAGAGTGTTTTAACACATGAATTTGTTTTGGATGAGAGGGGTCATAAAATGAGTAAATCCCTTGGCAATGTGATAGATCCATGGTCTGTTATTGAGGGTGGGAAAAATCAAAAGGAGGCAAACTGAATAAGTTGCGGTCTAGTTCTGAAGCAACTATTGAAACTAATAAGGGTATTAGTATTGTTGAAGGCCCATCTCAGCTCCTGTGCAACCACAACACATAAACATCAAACCAAGCCAATCTAAGGAGGTGGCACTACGCATTCAGAAGTGGTGCTGCACTTCTGGAGTATGGCCCTACGCTTAGTGTTTACACCTAAGAAACAAGACAAATGCTTCCTTTATGATCAGATTGATCATTTAACAGCTACATGTGAATGATAAGGAGGCTTGGCAACATATGACCTTAGTGGTGACTATGGCTTGAATGACTCTCACTACCCATTCAAACCATTCACTACTCAATGATGTTAACTCCCTCTAATCGAGTTCTTTGATGGACAGAAACATTGCATGACATTGAATCTACTTGTTGCAAATGATGAGCGATTCTTCATCTATTTTCCCATTGTTCACCACTCATCAAACACCAACCATTTGATTGATGGTTACAACTACCACACCCGTGCAGCCCAACAAATAAACACATATTACAGATGGCAAGTGTCTCAACCATGAAATCAGCAACGCTAAGTTTTTGAAGGCGATAGATGGTAGTGTTCAAATATTCCAATGGATAGGTGGTAGAATTTGTAGGCTTGAAATCAACAACTGTTAAAACCTTCTAGATTTCCAGCGATGACACCTTCAGCAGTTCGAGTTCAAGATATTGCATCAAATCTATTTTGATGAGATCTAATTAAATTATTTATAAGTTTGATTTATTTTATTTGACTGCATAAAAACTTATTTAGTTGTTTGTTTTTTCTATTTTAATTATTTTTGATTCCTAGGTTTAGGAATTCATAATTAATATGTAATAGGGTATATATAGGGTGATTTTTGAAGATGTAAGGGCTCGATTTTTGGAGCAGAAAAAGGCTACTGGGAACTGTGTAAAGTTTTTCTTGAATATTATTTCAATGAAGCAGTTTCTGCCCTTTAGATCTGGGATCCATCATGGTGTTTAATGTTCAGTATGTTTTTCCTGTAGACTCACTTACATAATTTGTTTTTTTTACTATTTCTTGTTACAACATTATCTAAGAGATGTGTTAGGAACTCATCTACACATGATGCTCCTTTCACAATGATTTTGTTGTTAAATGTAGTTGTTGGCTTTGCAGAATCCATCCTCTGTTAGATTCTCTATTGAGTAACCCTATGTTTCTCTATCTTATAATGCTTCTACTGTAGATCCATCCCATGATTGATGCCCGTAGGGTAGTGGGCTTTCTCCCCTATTCTTCTCGCATTTGCAATCTTTTATCTGGCTGAACATTGCACTTACTTTGCCCCAAGTTTTCTGGCAGAAGCTAGCCTCGATTCCATAGCCCAATGATCCCTTCTCTTTCTGTTTTCGACCCCCAACCTTCAATCAAATCCCCGTACTTCATAGCTAGCCTAAGATTCAGTTATCGCAACCACGTTTTGTTGGCAAAGAGAGAGCCCTCTCTGTTTTGGCAGGGATAGATGCTAGATCGAAAGCTTGGTCTGTGGTTACCTCAGAATTGCCTCTTCTCAGCCTTGAGGTTCGTTCTGAGTGCTAACACATTCCACGACCTGAGGTCTCTATGATGCATTTTTCCTAATAATTACCATGAATTTCCTATCACACATATAAAAAAGTGCAGTCATCACCACAACATTGAAATTTAAATCCACTTTGAATTATTTCTTGATGGATTTCCATACCCTGCTCCAAGCCAACACAAGCTGGAAGAAGAATAACAAATGTTTTTGAATTGGCTCTTATGCCCATCAATTTCATTTCAAAAAATAGCTTCAAGCTTCCTTACAATGCCCATTCTGTGTAAATCCTGCAATCATGGAATTCCGTGAGACCACATTCTGTTGAGGCATTTCCTTAAAGAACTTTAGGGCTTCATCAATGAGTCGATTATGTGCATATCCTGAAAGCATGGTTGTCTGTGAGACAACATTTTGTTGATGTATTTTAAAAAAAATTCACGTGCCTTCCATATACTTCCACATTTTTCATACATGTGTATGAGGGAATTTGCTACAACCACATCATACAGAAACCCATTTCTAATTATTTCTTCATGGATCTCCACACCTAGTTCTAGGGTTTCCATGTTATTTCAATATGGAAGAATGTTGGAAAAGGCAAAGGTCTCTCGCATTTTTCAATTCCATTGAGGTTGTCTCAGCCCCTAATGGGTTGATACCAAAGAGGGCTCTGTCTATTCAGCCTCTTGTGGATGGCTATGCACTCTCAGGGAGGAACTAAGATTGATTCTAGGAATGATACTTTGTGAAGAGTTTGGGAGATTGTTCAAAAGTATTTGAAGATGAAAACTACTACTAAGAGTGCTTCTATTAATCCCAACTTTATCAAATACAATGCTCTTGTAAACCCAAAATTTCAACATTTCTTGGACTTTTAGTGTGGATTCTATTCTCACATATTTTGTTCGGATGCATTTCTATGATATTGGTAGCTGAGCTATATATCTGTTAATTTATAGTGCCTATATCAATGGCCAATTTGCATTAGAGGATGTTGATATGTCTAGTAAGGCAAGGGGATTGGATGTCTTTTTATCGAGACTTTGTTTCCAACACTTTAGTTGGGGCGAAGCTGGTCCAGATCCAAGTTGGGGTGAAGCTGGTCCAAATCCAAGCTGGGCCGACAAGTCCTCTATATGATAATACCAATGTTAATGCTATACTAAATGGTTTGGAAATAATGAAGATAAGTAGTCCTACTAGAATTCTAGATGAGCCCTATCTTTTTCATGGAAATAGTCCTTTGAACTCCAAAGGAAAATATGGGAAGATGGGACCTATTATTGGATCAATTGTTTGAGATTTTTCTGCATTGAGACTACTAGCAATAGGGTAATGCATGTATATCCACCCAAAATCAAAGTGAAAAAACTCTCATCCAACCTGGTTGCCTCTTTCTTTGCATGGTGGGAATTCAAAAACTATGGCTAGCAAAGTTTCCCTAGGTGTTATAGACATATTTGGGCACTGCAACCCCAATCACATATGTACATAAAACAAGGGCTTATAAGTCCCTAAAAGTGTTGTTTCATACCCTAAAGGAGCAAGGTCAGCTGATTACATCATCTCCTAGAAGTTCTCCATGAAAATCCACTCAAAACTGGTCAAAACAGGACCATACAGACTGCCCAGAGCAAAGGGTGTGATGCATCTCACCTGCCACATGCAAAAAGTGCGATGCATACTGGAAAGCCCTTTCGTAGGTTGCGATGAGTGAGAACAGAAAATGGCACAATCAATTTGCTAGGTGGAGACCCTAAGAATCTTCTAGAAACTGTTCATTTGACACTTGCCTCCCTGAATTCGCCCAAGGATGAGTAAGAGATCATAAAATCTCCAAGTGGAACCAAGAACTACCAGAGAGATGACACAAATCAAAATCCCAGAAGATGACTCACCCCCTGCAAATATCTATATATGGATCCCTCATCCCAGAGATCCAAAGGTTGGAATTTGGTAATTTGCAAAGAGGTGTTGCTGGTTTCTCTTTGAAGACATTGTTGGGTTATCTTTCTTTTTATGAGGTGAAGAGGGCTTTCGAGCTGGGAGGATGGTGCTGGGTCAAGCCAAGTGGTTGTAATCCTCTCTTCTACTACTTTTATCAATAAAGCTATTTGAGTTTTCCTCCATATTCTTGTGTATCTCTGAATATTGTGTTGATATATGCATTTGTATGGTCAATATATATCTGATCCTATATTGTTTACAGTGATAGATCTCTATGCTTTGATGGTATTATGCTGCTGTGACTCTACAGGTGCTCTTTGAAGTGGAACAAGTAAGGAAGCAGTGGTGAGATTCTGTCAAAGGGGAAAGGAAACAAGCAAGGAGCCAAGCGAAAGACTGAGGTTGGTACTCTCTGCTTCTTTCTCATCTCTCTCTCGTAAAGGAAAAACAAGTGACTTTAGTTTGTTTGTTTCTAAGATAGCTACCCGTCTTAGTGGGACTAGCAGTTCTGAATAGACACTAGTTTTCCTGGTAACAAAATGGCAACTCCACTGGGGAGCGATTAGTTTGATTTCTTGTCTCTATTTTTTTGATTCATAAACCACAGACGGAGCCTGAAGTTGATCCATCTAGCCTTCGAACTACATTTTCTATTCAAGTGCAAAGTAGATCAACGTTGCTTCTGTCAATATCTAGGTTTGTTTATGAACTGAACAATTGACTTTCAAACATCCTAATTGCCCTAGAGGTAGCTCAAGTAACCTCATTAGATCAGCCCCTATACTTTGTATTTACTGACTATCATTAGCTTGGCCTAAATCCCTGATCTAAGCTGCAAACTGTGAACAAAAACCAAGTTAAGTCTCATCCCTGGACCATCGCACCTTCTCTTCTTGGCAATCTAGATGCATCACACCTCCCGTGTGCAGTAGGTGATATGCATCCCTATTTCCCTATGTTATAGGTGTGATGATCAGATAAGACTGTTTCTGCCTCCAGATTTTGGTTTTTTCTTCACTATCTTTAGCTTTATTCAGGAGTTTTGCTGTTCGTGATCAGTAGACCACTGTTGAAACCCCCTTCCTTTGCATCATCGAGCCTCCATTGTACACAGATTTGTGATTGTTTTTATGTATTTTTCGCCATTCACAGTTCTCATTTACAATATAGTAGCTTAATCGAACTGTCGTCTTTTGATTTGAAAGTGTCGCAAGTGTCGTTTTCAGTCAAAGGAAAGATTCCATCTCTTTTTGATAGTCGATTACACTATTACTCTTGTATTTGATCTGAATTAATAGTATTTCAAGTGTCGAAAGCAGTTTTCAATTCAAAATCGTAAAGTGTCGTCTCCTTTTCATTTTTTGGAAAGAAAATCGTTAGTATTGTCGCTTTGAAAGAAGGAATAATTCAGATTTGTACTTAGAATTCTTTTGTCATTCACACATTAAGAAAGCAAAAAACAAATACATGCATGTACATTTGCATTTAGATTGCTTGTTGATTTTGATTTAGGACAGTGCATCTAGTGTGTGCTCTCTACTCTACGTTGAAAGGATATTGTTTCTCTTTCCTTAGTAGTTAGGATTTTCATTGCAAAAAGAAGAATAAACGATTGTTTATCATCTTAGATTGCATATATAGGAGTTGTATATCTACATCACGCGGTGAACCTTAAACAAAAACTTCTTAAGAAATATCAACTGCAAAATAAATTCAATGAACATAAAAACACTTTGGAACCTAACACACAACATCTAAGTCTAGGCTAGAGACGTATTCTGACATCGTAAAGCCTGGTAACTGTCGCTTTCATCGTAGGTTGGGTGATTCCTCCTCTTTGAGATGACAAGTGCCAATACGGATTTGTGCTCCCACATACCGTCGAGTATATATTGGGAGACCACAATAGGCTATATCATTTATCCTTAGGAAGTTGTGTTTGCCGCCCTATCGATCACAATGCATTGAACACAGCATTCGGGAAGATTGACTGCCATATCGTAAAAAGTACTTTGTAGTTTTGTGATTGGTTTGGTAATCCCTCTGTCTAGATTTCCAGAGTAGTCTCTTTTGTTCCTTTTCATACTCCTTAAAAGAAAAGGTCCATATGAGCACTTGTCACTTTAGGCTCATTAAAAATTGAAGGCGACTAGAGTCATCTTTAACTTTTTCTCGACTCTTAAAAATTGAAAAAGTAAGTTGTGTCAAAGCATCTAAAATTTATTTTAATCGGAATAACGTCACTGTTCCCTCATTGATCTTAGGTTGAGAAAATGGAGTCCACCAACCAAGGATTTCCCCTTGGGGGGAATCCTAGTCCTTTCTCCTCTTGGGGAGATGTTGGTGCACCTCATATGGACACATTGTCCCTTCCAGGACTGACAATTGGCCTGCCAGTATGGCTTTTCTTGACCTTTGTCATTCAAAGCACCATGATTCCTGAGTAATAAAATTAGCGACTAGATGATACGAGAGTTACCCCCCAACCTTCTACTTCATTTGCTTCTCCCTCTCCTTCTTCCTCTTCGCTTAGTGAAGATAGTAAAACTAAAAACCAAGTAACTGAGAAGAAGAAGAAAGGGGAGGAGAAGAAGAAGAAGAAGAAGGAGCCAACGAAAAAAAGGGGCAACCATACATTGTCTAGTGAAAATCCACACACTGCACCATCCAAACCTAAATCTCCATGTGTCATCTGCAAAGGGGACCACTATCATCGAGATTGTCCTTGCATCCCACGGATGTTAAGGGACTGGTCTCCCCACTTGCACAATCCGGTGTCATTAACCTCTGACGATCATGTTGAGAGTACACCGTCAACTAGTGAAAACGAAGTCACCGGACAGAAAGGAAAATCTAAATTTCCTTACAGACTATGTGAAGGTGATCATGCCATCCATCGCTGTCCCTTCCTGGATGAAATGAAAAGAATCTTGGATAACCGTCCTGCATCACTGCAGCGACTCCCTCATGGATATAAGAAACTCTTGCCGAGTCAATTGCTAGTTGAAAATCCGACTGACGCACCTTTGTTGTCGGTCGAAGCGCCTATCATTGAAGATAAACCCTCTGAGTCCACATCGGACCAAAGTCAACAGGTCGAGACGGCAGTCGACCCCATCTTGTCTTCAGAGGATTTACCTTCAGATGATACAGTCACCAAAGAGAATGAGAACGACACCGTTCAAATTATTTTCATAAACATAGACTCCGATGAACATGGGGGAAATCTACCCATTCCTTTACCACAGGAAGGAAATTCATCAGAGATGTATCCGGCCGTTTATTTGGTCCCACCTCCAAGCAACCTAGTTGTCTCCTTTGATTGGAATCTACTAGGCAGACCCCGTTTACCATCTAATGTACCATTCCAAATCATAGTGCAAACTTACAAAATGTTCATGGTTGGTACCATCATAGATGAAGGGGCTTCTATGAGTATCCTTTCCTCAACTGCTTGGAAAGCGCTTGGTTTGCCATCACTTTTGCCTGAGATGCGATATCTGACAAGCTTCGACAAAGGAACCAGTTGACTGTTAGGGATCCTTCCAAATTTGCCTATAAATTTGAGAAGGAAAACCGTTTATCTGAACATAATGGTAGTCCAAGGACTTGTAGATTACAATCTACTCCTTGGATGTGACTACATTTATAGCATGGGAGCTATTGTTTCCTCACTCTTTCGGGTGATGTGTTTTCCACATGAAGGAAGAGTGGTCCAACCCATAGACCAGCTTTCATTCTCTGGTTCACACATAGCTAATAGTCAAATTCCATCCCTAACAGGTATTTTTTCGCAAGGAATGTCTCATCAATCTCCAGTCCATCCACCTAATGAACGTGAGTGATTCGGTGGTTGTGACTGAAACCCAGGGGGCATGCACCCTAGTCTGCTTTGGCATGAAAACTTTAGGTATAGGGTAGGTTTCCGCGGAGGATATATGACTAGTCTGACACACCCGTCCGTTTAGGAAAATGGGATTAGACTAGAATAAGATACCTCTGTCAAAAGTTATGCCTTTCCTGACAGAGCGAGTGTTTTGTCTGCAAATTGAAGGGTAACCTAGGTATGCCTTTCTCGACAGAGCAAGTGTTTTGTTTGCAAATTGAAGGGTAACCTGGAAACTCTACTTCGCTATACCTGGGGGCATGAAAACCTTTTTGCATGAAAGTTAAAAGTGACCTTTTATTTTCTTATTTTGTAGGTTCTTAACCCTTTAAACTTGTAGGATTGGTCATTCCTAGCTTACATAATAAAAGGAGTCGGAGCATAATTTCGAATGGTGCAAGCTCCCTAAAAAATGAACCTATCGACGAGACATCCTTATTATACGACTGGCACGAGCAGTTTTACGCAAAGCTCAAGCTCGTTAAAAATTAAACCTAGAAATGAGCATATGTTCCACCAAACTTTAAGCTCATTAAAAAATGAACCCACTTCTGGTAAATAACCATTGTGAATGCATTATCATCAACTTTTGAGCCTTGGTCGTGTTCTTACTATCACCTCCACTCTGTTTTAGCCGATCATTCGCCTCCATTTGATTGTTTACCCCTTTTGAGGAACAGCTGCGATGAGTGATTTTGTTAGCCATCTTCTTAACATTGCCATGATTGGAAAGTTCCAACCCTCACCTGGAACCAGCTGCTACCCGAAATATCACTTGTTCCTAAAAAACGAGTCTCCTTTAAGCTCTTTTCATCTGACTTGTAAAACATGAAAAGATTTCCAAGCAATTGGCCTCTCCAACTTGTTAAAGTGGTTGGAAGTGCCATCCCTCCTCTAGATTTTAATCTTTTTGGAGCTAAGGGATTATTACATAAAAAGATCGAGCGTTTTTCTTGTTCGGCTTGTTAAAACTATCGAAAAGTCATCCCTTTCGCATTGTTTTATAATTTTTTGGACTTAAGGGATTATACTACGAAAAAGGAATATTGGAGTTTTCCTTTCCGTCTCTTTTCAAACTCTCTAAAATTGAAAAGGACCGAGTTATCCTTACCATTAAACTCGTTAAAATGATAGTGACAAACTTGTCCATTCAGACAAGAGCGAGTTTCACTGTCACTAAGCTCGTTAAAACATAATGACGGGTTTGCCCGAAGGGAAAATTATAGAACAAGCATATGTTATCATCCTCAAGCTTGACAAAAATAAAGAGGTACTGGTCAGAAATGACTGGGGAAAATTGGGAAGAAAACTTAAAGAAGCCTTATTGGTAACAGGTCTCTCTTGAACATGACACTTTCACTCCATCACCATGATTGAGTCGGGTTGGGTTATTCCGTTCACCGGTCATATCACCAATGGTCCACCATACCATCCACTTTTGGGGTTAACGCTACCAATCCATTTCACTGTCGCCGATATGTTCAAGAGAAGTCGCTCAGAGAATTCACCTACCCAGCTTGTGTCTCATCCACTGCAATACCTTCACGCTTCATTCTTTCATGACCGCCACCTTGAACCTTGTATCATCAAATCGTTTTCACCTCTACAAAATCATTCGCTCCATTCCGTGTCGTAGATGTGGGATCCATCAATGCCCTCCTATGATGGGTCACTTCTTGTCTGTTGGAAATAATACTGAGAGGGGGGGGGGGTGAATTAGTATTAGCAAATCAGATACTTTTTCATTTTCATACTCAGATTCATATATGCGGCTTCAGTTCAATATATCCGCGTATATATGCAACTGTGTTAAATGAAACTAGCGTACATACAGTAATCTTATGATTCAGTTAGATTATCTTCAGTAAATGCATCAGAACATTATTAACCATATTAACAGTAAACAGGTGCAGTAAAACAAAACAGATCATCACACATAAGAAGCACACATGAACACCATGATATAAGGTGGAAACCCAATGTGGGTGAAAACCACCTGCTGCAATTCGTCTCTTTCTTCCTTTAATAAGAAAATTCTTTTACAATGTACTGGTGCAGCCCTTTACCAGTACGTAGGCTGCAACCTGCAGAGGGCTACCACCCTCTTAGCTCTTTGACTAGCCGATCCATTTACTAGTACGTAGGCGTTGGCCTACTGAAGGGTCCAACCTTCACTCGTTTTCCAGCTTATCCTGGAAGGGAGCTACAACCCCATGGTTCTTGTACTTGCCAATATGTTTACCAGTACGTAGGTGTCGGCCTACGATCATCCAGGGACCACGTTTCATACATTTTCATACTAGATCCATAAATACAAAACAATCATTACTGCAATCAACAATCTCTGAATCACCCTGTCAACAACACAATCATCAACAGAACTCTGCAATAATAACCAGATCCAACTGCAACCTCAAATATCATATCTCATACTGTATACGCTACTTTGACGAACCAAACCTGCGTATATACGCTCTTTCACCAAAGCCAACCCGCGTACAGATCTGCAAATATTTACTCATAACATTGTCGCTGTTCCAAACATCAGTCATACCCAAATCATAACATTCATACAATAAACATGTGTCAATAGTTCTAGTTTATCCATAATCAAACCATATAATGATAATCATTCCAAGCCTTAAGATCCCGATCCATCATTCATCATCCTTCACATGAGTGCCTCCTTAGTTCAGATCAAGTAAGGCATCACCACCCATAACCAACATCTAGATCTCACACTTCATCAGATATTCATCACATACACCCCTCTTGGCCTAATGATCTTCTCCTTATATAGGTTTATGCTTCTCTCAATACCATGGTCCAAAAACATGTAGAACCAATACCTTGGACCCAATACCAGGGGTGGATACTTCAGACCAAATACCATGGACCAAATACCACGGACCAAATACAACGGACCAAAACCATGGTTTCTGACATGTACGCGCCTTTCCTTCAGTGAACCTGCGTGTGTACGTATACGCGCATTTTGCTTCGATAACCCGCATGTATACGCACTTTCATCATGGTCAAACTACGTATATCTTTTTCTTGACCTGCTGCACTATGATTTTACATCTGAGTGAGTTGCCATTCAAGGACAATACTTGTATCATACTTCTGAGTAAGTTTCCATCAAGGACAACACTTGAATCATAATTCCAACATTGTCGACATCAGCTCATTATCCAAGAAGCCGACCTAGGAGCAACCCTTTCCGTACTTTGAAGCTTGCATGCCTCAATGGCAAGTTTCTCACTTCTAGTGACAGGTTTACATTAATGGCCTTCGACCGAAAGATTTTGCGTGGTGTTCGACATCGACTCATGTATTCATACCACATGAATTGTACTGCAGTACCTTGAGGTTCATCATCACCATCGGTGATTCCTCTCGCACTTGTTAACAACTTACATCATTGGCTGGTAATCAGGCGATGTCCTTCCATGTTCAACATTAGAACATATTTTTCACATGGATCGACTTGTACTTTCGGGCGAAGATTGAATGGGTTTTGAATACCCCGAATCTAGTTTCATCCATCCGGGCTATGATATATTTAGGAAAATAAAGACATCAAATGTACATCATTGCCGCACAGATAATCATCCAAACTAAGGGATGATGGCTCTACCAGAATCATCAGTCTACACACAGACAGTTGTTTGTCCTATGTACATGAAAATGAATTTATCAAGCTGAGCATGAGAATGCCCGCCTCAGCCAGATCATGAAAATATTATGAAGATAATGTATTGCATTGTATCTTATTACATGTCACCTTCCAGTTTGAAAAACCTCGGATCCTCATTATAAAGCATTTCACTCGACATCAAAAGATTTACGACCTCATGATTTAGGGGGAAACTATTATAGACATATTTGGGCACTGCGACCCCAATCACATATGTGCATAAACCAAGGGCTTCTAAGTCCCTAAAAGTTTTGTTTCATACCTTAAAGGAGAAAGGTCAATTGATTACATAATCTCCCAGAATTTCTCCATGAAAAACCACTCAGAACTGGTCAAAACAGGACCATATAGACTGCCCAGAGAAAAGGGTGTGATGCATCTCACCTGCCACATGCAAAAATTGCAATGCATACTGGAAATCCCTTCTGTAGGGTGTGATGAGAGAGAACAGACAAATGGCACAAGCAGTTTTCTAGGTGGAGACCCTGAGAATCTTCTAGAAACTGTTCATTTGACACTTGTCTCCCTGAATTCGCCCAAGGATGAGTAAGAGATCATAAAATATCCAAGTGGAACCAAGAACTATCTGAGAGATGACACTAATCAAAATCCCAGAAGCTGACTCACCCCCCTGCAAATATCTATATATGGATCCCTCATCCCAGAGATCCAAAGGTTGGAATTGGGTAATTTGCAAAGAGGTGTTGCTGGTTTCTCTTTGAAGACATTGTTGGGTGATCTTGATTTGTATGAGGTGAAGAGGGCTTTCAAGCTGGGAGGATGGCGCTGGGTCAGACCAAGTGGTTGTAATCCTCTCTTCTACTACTTTTATCAATAAAGCTATTTGAGTTTTCCTCCATATTCTTGTGTATCTCTGAATATTATGTTGATATATAAATTTGTATGGTCAATATATATCTGATCCTATATTGTTTACATGATATATCTCTATGCTTTGATGGTATTATGCTGCTGTGACTCTACAGGTGCTCTTTGAAGTGGAACAAGTAAGGAAGCAGTGGAGAGATTCTGTCAAACGGGAAAGGAAACAAGTAAGGACTAGCAGTTCTGAATAGACACTAGTTTTCCCGGTAACACTAGGTTCCCACAAGAGTGGTACTGGGAGCTATGTTTTGCTTGCACCTTCAAGTACAAGCCAGTTATTTACATTTCTAGAGATACAATAATCCACCAAAAACTTTGATGAAAATTTTATACTCGACATGGGTTTTTTTTGTGAATTTTATAAAGGTGAAATAGAAGATGGGACCAAAGTTGAAGTTCAACGAGATTATCCTCGACCTGAGCAAGGTCTCACAAAATTCCAAATAGAAATTGAGATGTTGTCTAAATTTCAACACGACCATCTTGTTTCTCTGAGTAGATACTGTGAGGAACACTACGAAATTATTTTCGTTTATGAATACATGGTTAATGGGCCTCTAAGGAGTCATTTGCATGGGATAAATCTTCTATCTTTTTCCTAGAAACTAAGGCTTGAAATATGTATAGGGGTGGCAATAGGCCTCCATTACCTTCATATTGGGGCAACACAAGGGATTATTCACCATGATGTGAAGACAACAAATATTTTGTTGGATGAGAATCTTCTTGCTAAGGTGGCAAGTTTTGGTTTGTCAAAAACTAGACATACATTAGACTAAACACATGTGAGCACTACTGTGAAAGGTAGTTTTGGATACCTTGATCTCGAGTATTTCTGAAGGAAGAAACTCATTGAGAAGTTTGTTGTCTATTATTTTGGTGTGGTGCTCATGGAGGTTTTCTATGAAAGGCCTATAATAAATCCCGCTCTTCCAAGAGAGCAAGTCAACATTGTAAAGTGGGAAATGCATTGGCAGAAAAGAGGAATGCTTGACCGGATCATTGATCCTCATATTGTGGATACAATAAACCATGGCTTCTTGCAAAAGTTTGGAGAGAAAACAGATAAGTGTTTGGAAGAGCAAGTTATTGATAGGCCTGTTATGGGGGATGTGCTATGGAACTTGGAGTATGCCTTTGAATGATCTGTTAGAGTGAAGAATTGTCTTCTTACCCAGTATGCAATCCTTCCATTTGATGATAGACTATAGAATTCAATAGAATCATAGTCACAAGATTAACCATTGTGGGCAACATCATTTAAGGTTTTTGAGTGCTATGTAATGAGGTGACTAAACTATATTAGAATTGTTCCTAATGCATGCTTAGAAGCAATTATTTGGGTTTCAAATGGTTGTTGTAGATTAGGCAGGTATAAAATTGGGTGTGGAGCACAAGTTGACTTTGAAATGCTTTATTTATTTATTTATTTTTGGAAATGATATATAGGAAATGTATGATGATTTTAGCATTGCCCATGAGACACATCTACTGTATATTGGGCTATAAAATGCACCTCTTGGTGTAATGAGAACTAAGACATTGGAAGATTCATGCTTACATAACATGCTTTCCTTTGTCTTGTGTTGGATAGTTTGGTTGAATATGTGCTAGAAGGGTTTTCGATGCATGACACTCACCATCTGAGTCCATTCCTAACTTTAGAATGAACATCATTTACTAGACTACTTTTTCTATTGTTGGCATTGATTATAGTGTGATCCTTGGTTTTGATTGGTTTTGGTTGTTGGCCTTGTGCAACTTATCGTAATTGTGTGATTGATTCTTTAGCACAAAATTTCACTTGTTTCTATTTCCTTTTTTTTGTTGGTTACTAGGTGATATCTTACCATGGTTCAACGAGATAATCCCAGATATGAGAAACGTCTCACAGAATCCCAAATAAAAATTGACATGTTGTCTAAATTTTGACACCACCATCTTGTTTCTCTGATTGGATACTCAAAGGAACACTATGAAATGATTTTGGTTTATGAATAGATAGTCATTTTCCTGGGACAGATCTTCCATCTCTACCCTAGAAACATAGGCTTGAAATATGTATAGGGGTGGCAGGGGGCCTCCATTAACTTCATACTAGGACAACACAGGGGATTATTTACCATGATGTGAAGACAAAAAATATTTTGCTAGATGAGAATCTTCTTGCTAAGGTGGCAAGTTTTGGTCTGTCAAAACTGTCAGGCGGAAAGAGTCGATTGTGCGGACACAACCAACCTCCCTAGGAGCCTAAGACTCTCTAGTGACAAACAAGACAAACAAGAGCAATCCTTCTCTAAACATGCATTTACTATATGGGAAATCAAGTGTTTAGATCCTACCTGTAGTCCAGCGCTGTTGTAGCAGTCCAGCTCCGCTGATCCGGATGAGCTCCTCCTTCACTTTGAAACCTGCATCCACTAACAATCAAACGATTAAATAGCACTTGATAATTTCACAGAATAAAGCATATTTAACATATAGACCAAGGAGTACATGAAACAACTCATAAATAACAAGTTATTGAGAAGAATGGACTCATTTGCATTAATAGGTAACAAAAGGAACAAATACAACCTGAGCCTTGGTGTTGTGCAAGTCCCTCCCAGGGTCCATCAAGAGTTCTCCTTTACTTTGACAAAGCTCACCCACTTCCAAATAGAACAAGCAAAGATGACAATCTCTCCTCACAAGCTTCTAAATGGGAGTCCTAATTCCTGCAGCATTTACCCTTAGAAATGTATAGCTTCCAACCTCTCCTCCTTCTGGCCCAATGCCTGTATTTATAGTGCTCAAGAGGAATTTAATCAGGTCCACCATCAATGGGATAATCCCCTCTTTGGATGGGATAGCTCCCTTATTGATGGGATAAGTTCCTCTTTGGTAGGGGTACATGAACCATCTGGAGGCGCTCAATACACGTCGAACAACCTTCTAGAATACTCTAGAAATGACCACAAGTAACTTTTTAAAGATGAAACTTGCGCATTTTGACCTTTACAGGGGGACGCACCTGCCCCTTTACATACAGAGCGTCCAAGGACGCAGCTTTTGTGAACATTGGATGCGTACCCGCAGGTAAGGTTGAGAGAACCTGCGTACCCAGAGATAAATACATTGACAAAGACTTTCTCTCTTTTTGGAGTTTGACATGGAGAGCAGAGGCATAAGACTTGCCTAAGAGGATAGCATGACTGTTGATAGAGCCATACTAACTGTAAATAGTCATGGTGACATTTTTTAGTGTAACAGATTGCCCCCTAAAGTGCGAAGCCTGAAATAGATTAGGGTTTTGTATTATCTAGGAAGGGTGAAGCGCTTTATCATTTCAAGGATTGTCTCGTGGAGAGCCTGGTCAGAACCTGCAATTTTCAACACAAAATACATGTATAAGATTATATCATCACTGAGGTAGGCATTCCCATACTCAGATTAAAACTTTAACTAACAGACTAACTACTCTGATACAGGAATGATCTTGCAGTACATCATAATCATAGACTTTTGTAGACACAGTATGGGCGCAGCCATCTGTTTATGATTAGTCTACTTAGATAATGAATACAAAACTCCTCGTAGCCTGGATGGTGGAAACTAGATCCAGGGTCTTCATTTCTACTTCCCGAATTGGTACGATTCTAGCCATGTGAATAAATGAGTTGATGTCGAACATGGTAGAAACCACTTGATTACCAGTTGATGATGTAAACTGTTAACAAGTGTGAGAGAGACCACCAGTAATGTCAATGGTTCTCAAAGTACCCAGTACAATCCATGAGATGTGAATGAATGAGTTGATGTCGAACTTTTCACGGAATCCTTCGATCGAAAGTCAATGATGTAAACTGACGTCAAAGGCGAGAAACCTGCCATTGATGCATGCAGACTTCAAGGTACTGACGATTTCTAAGTCATCTCTCTAGATAATGTGCTGATGTCGATAGAAAGCGACCCGTTGCAGGCAAGCCCACAACACGAAATCATTGTTCAAGTTGAAGAAATGTTGCTGTAAGGACTGACTCAGGGATGGTCAAATGGATGATAAGTATTTTGCAGATGAAAGTTTTGCTTGCAGACCTCTTGAACACATAACGACATGACAGATGGCTTGGTGATGAATAACTCAAAGTTAATCCCCGGAACCCGGCTGAAGACTTTCAAAGTGGTTTGATCAACTGTGAGGTAAAAGATTTCCCAACCCAGGTGAATGAAAAGTGTCGTGTCCAAGAGTGGTAATAAAGTTTCTTCTGAGACAAAAGATAACAAATAGGCTCATTCTTCTCTCTTTTCCCCCACCATTTCTGGCAAGTACCTCTTTATTTTTAACAAGCTTGAGGAGGATAACATATGCTTGATTATAAGCTCATCCTTCAGACGAGTCCAACCTAGTTTTGATTCGAACCCTAGGAAGGAGTGGTTCGTTCCTGTTTGTAATTGAACAGGTCCTTTACTGTGAAATTTTAACGAGTCCAGTATAGGAGAAACTCGATGTTTTTCAATTTTAGAGAGTCTGAAAAACTTAAGAAGACTCCAAGTTGAACTTTTTCGTAGATTTGTGTCCCTCAAGCCCGAAAAAGTATAAAATAATACATGGGGGAACCGCTTGATCTTGCGACCAAGGAGTACTTTCATAATTAGTGCCACTGACCTGAAAAGTAAAAAGCGATCAAGGACACGTCGTTTTATTTCCATATCGAGTTTGAAACGACAAAAACCCGGCAATCTTTTCCTGATTTTACGGTCAGAAAAGAGCTATAAGGGGACCGTCTTTTAATTCCGTTTTAACGAGTGTAAAAGAAACGCTCGGCAATCTTTTCATATTTTAGGAGTCAGAAAAGGGCTTAAAAGATGACTCTGATATTTTGGTTCGTGAAAAATGACAATTTTCCCTCTAAATCCCTTTGTCCTGCACAAAAACGACACATTACTCATACCTATTTAAGATAGGAAAAATGTATTGAAAAATATCCTTCCATGGTGAAAAATGAACAAACCTAGCATTCATTCATCCGATTAAAAGTTTGTTTTAGGTTTTAGTTTTGATTTTTGGTGGGTTTTGGGTTTCAAAAATCGCTCTGCGGGGTACGCAGGTGCCCTTAGGGTGACCTGCGTCCCCCGACTTTTTTCCACACAGGAAAAAGGTCGGGGTATGCAGCCCACCTTCAGGCCAGCTGCGTCCCGACGCTCTGTGTCCTGAACGCGGGGTGCGTCCCCCGCGAAAGGCGGAATTTGAAACCCCAAACTCCACAAACAACCATTTAAAATTTCCCAAATCAATTCTAATCTTTGTTTCTTGGTGTGTAGGGCACTCACCATGTTGGATTGGAGAGAAAGAGAGCACGAGGACGTTGATTTAGCCGCAATTAATCATCAACCTTCCATTGATGCCCTAAAAGCATGCGGACTATATAAATACTGGGCCATACCTGGCATGAGGGCTCAGGTGAGATTCTTGGAGTGGCTGGTTGAGAGATGGAACATTCATGAGCAATGCTTTTACATCGGAGGGCACCAGCTCGAGATAGAGCCCTCTGATATATACTTTCTCACTGGCTTGCCAAATAGGGGTGAGCAACTCAATCTAGCCGGGACTAGGCCGGGTGGCCAATCCCTTGCTAGTCTCCGGGCAGATTGGTGCACACCCAATGCACACCATGCGAAAGGCGTGGAAATCAAACACATCTCTCTGCGTGAACTCAAGGTTATAGCTTTCACGGTTACCAGAATTTGCGGTGCAGCCGCTTTACATATTGCCACCGGGTCCCAAATGCGGATGGCGATTGACTGTTTCCAAGGCACCATTTTCAACTGGTGTGATGCTGTGTCGGCCAATATGAAGGGCCAACTGACTAGGGCAAAGAACGGACAACTAAAGACCTTTGGATATGGGCCTCTAGTTGTGAGCTTTGCCTTAGAGAGTGTTCCGATGCTGATCCCTCAGCAACTCACTGTTGAAATCTTGGGTCCTCGGGAGCCAAAGCTGATACGATGGGTTACGGTGATGGCCCGGCATCCTGACGAGGGCGCGGCGGTTGTTCGATTCCCTGATAGTTATTTTCACTGGTTAGAGGACCAGGTTTTTTCGATCCAGGACTTTCCGTATGCCGGAGTAGATTTTCGAGGTGATCCGGACATGGTTCTTCCACAGGGAGAACAATGGGATGACAGAGGTACTTTATTTCTCACAAGTTTTCAAATTATATATATTTTTTTTGTTTTTTATATATATCGTCTCAAAACTGACAGTAAAAATTTTCAAAATGCAGATGTTGGTCCACAGCGGCCAGCCAACCTCCGGCCTTTTGAGAGGAGACATCCAGTTGCACCGGTACCGGCCCCACAGGACACGGCTGCAGAGTCACTAGCTGAGTTGGAGCAGGATCTAGAGCGTCTGACGGTGGATATACCTGAGACGACCATAGATGATATTCCTATCAGACTTCAGCGCTATGTAGTCGCAGTCCCTGGACCGTTTAGGAGATTTTTGTGTAAGGTAGCCCGTGCAGTGGTGTCATATAGGGAGCACTCTCAAAAAAAACCTTAATAACACAGGATTTCTAATGGCATATACTCTGTTAAGCTGTAATACAACAAGTTCAGAATCTAACCTCACTATCAAACGTCGAATTCCAAATGAAATAGATTCGGATAATAATTCAACCACTGCACTGTATTCTGCAATGTTGTTCGTTGTTTGACCGAGGCTTACCCCATGCATAGAAACTAACTCGTCAGAGGGCGAATAGATAACCCAAGCTGCGGAAGAGATATTCCGTGTACTACGACAAGCACCATCAGCAAATCCGATGTATGTTTGGAGAGGCGTCGACATCTGCAATATCAAGAGTAAAACCAAGATAAGCCAGAATAACGACGAAAAACACACTCTTTAAGCTAAGCACACTGACTAAACTAACAAACATACTAGCTAGAAAGAAAACCTAACCTAACTAAAAATTCTCCATACCCACCATTTAAGCATAATACCTCTTTAGGTAAAGTCCATTTCTGGGTTTACCCAAAGAGTCCCCATCAAAATCTACCAGCTCATAAGCCCCTTTTGCTAGCTTTCGCTTTACAATGTAGGGTCCATGCCACATAGGAACGAATTTTCCAGCACCTAGCTTATCGTTAGCTTGATCATATAATAGCACTAGGTATCCCTCTGAAAAACTTCGAGGGGTCACATTTCTATCATACTGAGCTTTCATTCGCTTCGCATGAGTCTCGATTGCCAATGTAGCGTCACGTCGAGTCTCATCTAATTTAGCTAAGTATAATAAACGCTTCTCCTCTTCGGAAGTAGCTGGAAGTAATTCGACAGCCATTTGAAGTGATGGGATTTCGCATTCAATAGGAAACACAGCTTCCAAGCCATAAACTAGCTAGAAAGGAGTGAACCCTGTTGAAGTTTTCACTGAGGTTCGGTATGCCCATAGCGCTGAAAATAACATGTTATGCCAATTTGACCGATGAATACCAATGGTTCGTCGGATCATGATAACCAGAACTTTGTTGATAGACTCAACCAAACCGTTGGCTTGCGGATAATAAGGAGTAGAGCTATCGTGGCGCAAACCAAGCTGGCTTGTAAGCTCAGTCATCATGATGTTTCGAAAATGGCTCCCATGGTCAGTAATGATTGCTTGTGGGACACCAAACCTAGTTATAATATGATTGAATACGAAAACTGCAGCTGTTTTGCCGCTTGCGTCGAATGTAGGCATCGCCTCGGCCCATTTAGTAAAATAATCAACCGCGAGGATGATATACGCATGCCCCCCGGCCGAGTGAGGGTTACAAGTAATAAAGTCGATACCCCATTTGGCGAATGGACCAACGGCAATTATAGGGTGGAGAGGAGCAGGTGGTGCGCGCATCTTGCGATCAAACACTTGACAGTTGTGGCACTTCCGGACTGCAATGATACAATCTTTAAACATAGATGGCCAGAAGTAGCCAGCGCGCAACACCTTCTGAGCTGTGGCATACCCAGACATATGACCGCCACATGCTCCAGAGTGACAATCATTCAAAACCCTCTCAGCCTCTTCGTGAGTTAAACAACGTCGAAAAACTAAGTCTGCCCCCGGCGATAAAGTGTATCTCCAATAATCTTGTATTGCTGGGATTGAAACCGAATTTTTCGACGTTCCGACTTTGAAGCTTCAGGCCGAAAGGTTTGGGTTTGGAGATAGATGATTATATCCCCGTACCACGGATCTAAAGTACTGATAAGAAACAAAGATTCGTCCGCAATGGACTCTTCTGCCACAGTCTCTGTGTCAGCACGCGGGAAATCACACATCAATTCCGCAAAAACTAAGGATTTCTTAGACTTGGACTTCTCGAACTCCAAGTCGAACTCTTGCAGGATAACGATTCATTTAGAGTACTTGCCCCCTAGCAGTTGTTTTGTCAAAATATAAATCATAGGGTTGCAATCCGAAATGACTGTAGTTTTGCGGAGAAGAATGTAGTGACGAAAACGCTGGACAGCTTGAACGGCTGCCAGGGCCAATTTCTCCACATGCGAATATTTTAGCTCAGTGGGATTTAATGTCCTACTAAGATAATATATCACATGTTCCGCTCCGAATTCATCTTCTTGAACTAACACCATTCCAATGGTGGAATGCGAAGCTGCGAGGTATAAGAAGTAGTCCTGGTTGTAGTTGGGAGGATGCAACAACGGTGCATGGGTCAACGCGTGTTTAAGTGCATCAAAAGATTGTTGGGCAATCTCATCCCAAAAGAATTGAGCGTTCTGTTTCAACAACCGTGTAAAACCTTTAGTGACCTCGGCGTAGTTTGGAATGAATCGGCGTAAAAAGTTCACTTTCCCTTGCAAACTTTGGAGTTGGCGCAAACTCGAAGGAGGAGGCAATTTGATGATAGCTTCAACCTTCGAGGGATCAACGTGAATGCCGGCTTTTGAAACAACAAATCCCAGCAATCGACCCGTCTCTATACAGAAAACACACTTGTGGGGATTCAACCGAATTCGATAATGCCTACACCTCATAAAGATTGCTCGTAAGTGGACAAGGTGATCAGCTCGATGTAAAGAATGAGCAGGCAAATCATCGAGATACGGTTGCACAATGTGCTTGATGTCATGAAATGCATAAGACATCGCCCGTTGAAAAGTGGCCCCGGCATTCTTAAGCCCAAAAGGTAATTTGCAATAAGCAAATGTCCCCCATGGGCAAATGAATGACGTTTTTGGTTGGTCGGCAGGTAGAATATTGATTTGATTATAGCCCGAAAAACCATCCATAAAGGAAAACATTTCACTTCCGGCACAATCATCAATAATTTGATCGATATAAGGTGTAGGATAGTTGTCTTTTGGACAAGCTCGATTTATATCCCTATAGTCGATACAGATTCTTATTGTTCCTTGTTTCTTGTTGACCGGAACAATATTCGATACCCAATCCGTTAACGGGATCGGATAAATGAAACCTGCTTTCAACAGCTTTTCAACTTCTGCTTTAATCGCAGCCGCTTTCCGAGGGTGAATCTGACGCAACCGTTGCCGGACGGGTTTAGCATCCGGGTAGGTTTTTATTTCATGAACAACAATGGCAGGATCGATTCCCGGCATTTCCTCGTAAGACCAGGCAAACACATCGCGGAATTCTTGGAATAGGGCCTTGTAAGTTTGGATTTCATCTTCTGTACATGAGGCACCTATATGAATGTTCTCCTCAATTCCGGGCTTCACTGAAATATCAATGGGAATAGTACGAGAAATATTCCCTAAATTCAACTCTGAATCAGAATGTTTCGTTGGATTCTGAGCGTCTTTGACATATTCAGCGGTAAAGATAGATGAAAAATCATTTTCAAAAGCATCATCCTTAGGTAAAAACGAAGATCTGTGATGGAGATCTTCCCATGGTAGATCGTCTACACTTAGGATTTCGCGAAGTTGTTCGTCAGATGACATGACTTCGGGAAACGCTATCCGTTCCAAGGTTGATGTGAAAAGTGACTCTTCACTGACCACATTCATTTGGTCGCTTTCGGTTGAACGCGAGTCGGTAAAAGACATGACAGCTTCATAAGCAATTTCATATGGACTCAAAGGCATAGCATCACCGAATGAGTCTATCTCAGATTCAGATGGGACGATCCAAGGATCATCATAAATAATGTTTTCTGATGTAATCATATGAATTGATGCAAATGAAGGGTCTGCGTTGATTGGAGGGAAAGGAAAAGTTCCCAGTAAACCGGAATCTTTAACTAAACCTACGCCAACGTCCCTATAAGGGATTGTCATCTTACCGACATGGTGGATACTCTCTGAAGAGGCTGGGTCGGATGAAAAGTATGACAACTGATCAATGGTCACGATCTTACCGTTATATGGAAACTTAATTACTCTGAAGACCGATGAAACGACTGCTGGCATAGCATATGACCAACTTCGACCCAAAAGAAGGTTGTAGTCTAGAGGGGCATCAACCACTTCCACATCCAGACTAACGGTTTTGCCTTCTACCCCTATAGGTAATTCCTGTAGAATACCAAACGGACGGAACCCACGGCCATCAAAGGCCTTAAGGATGGTCGGGGATTGGTTCAACGAAGGAGAACCAAGCGATCTCCAACATTGAATCGACATAATACACGTAGAAGCTCCCTCATCAATCACAGTCCGATGAATAGGCCTGTTTTTTACTATCACTGGAATTTGGAAAGCCATTTGATGGGGTAGACGCGGTGTACTATTTTCTAGATCGAAGATTATCAGGTTCGGGTCCTGAACATCAACAGCTCCGATAGCCGACAAAAGTAATTTTCGTTGTGCTGGGCATGATTGCAGCACTTCTAAAGCCGACATTGCTGAGGGTGAAACAGCTAAGTCCTCAACAATGTTGTAATTCTGGGCCGCTCTCGCATGTGGATTGAAAGCAGACCTTCGAAGTACACCCTTGGCGGGCGGTTTGATTACTAGGTCCGGGTTAGGTTTTTCGATCTGTAGTGGATCGGAACCAGGAGCTGAGGTTGACGGAATAGAATGAGAAGATTCTGCTTCCTTACCATCAACAGGAGCCTTACTACCATAATCTTGCGGTCGAGTCGCAATCCTTACATGAGACATCATCAAAATGGGTTCTTCACTGGCAGTCGAGGAAGAACCTATCATCTTGCTTTCCTGCTTTGGAAATGGATCTTTTAACACAGCAGGAGTAGGAGAACCTTTGACTATTTTCACAACCTCGGCCCGATGAGGGCAATCTCTCGTAAAATGATCCTCTTCACAAATAAGACAAGGATATCGAGGTTTGCGCTTTTCGTCATTGGTTTCTGACTTTTCCGTTTTCTCCTTCGGAGCCTTGTCTGCTTTAGCCTTCTTCTTTCCTTTCTTCTTCCCACCGTTTTTTGATTTGGCCGTAGATGACTCTACAGCATGAATATCGGCGGAAAGTTCGGGAGAAGACTCTCCTGTCGGGGAATCGGGTAAAGTGATGATAGGAGTAGTTGAAGCCTTGGAAGACTTCTTCTTGCTCTTTGTATTCATGATACCAATCATACCATCAGCGGCATGAGATCCTGAAGGAGCAGCAACGATTTGATTCGACTTTGGAAGATCTGGAATCTTCTCGTGTAACGTACCCGACTGAGTATAAACTAAGTCAAGGTATTGCGCCTGAGCAATGACTTGCTCCTCAGTAACTACTCTGGCCTTAGCTACATCTTCAGTAATCTTCGGTAATAACGATTTAACAAACCATTCAGCTAAGATTTGGTCCGGGATAAAAACTTTCACTAGCCTCCTTCGACGTCTCCACTCATGAATGTGATCAGAAATATACGTGGACGTTGATTGTTTTAGTGAAGTTAATAACTCCGTGCCGTTATCGTATCTGACCGGCAACTGAAAGTGAGTTAAAAACGAGGTAGCTAACTGGCTGAAATTGTAAAAAGAGGCCCGTGGTAACTCAATGTACCACTTGGCCGCGAGACCAATGAGCGTACGCTGGAAAAGACGTAAACGGATCGAATCATCCGAGATAGAATTTGAAGCACACCAGAGGTGGTAAGTCATCACATGATTGGACGGATCCTCTCCTGACTTACCTTCGAACTTGGGTATATCACTGGGCAACTTATTTGGCATTGGCGGCCAGAACGGAAGATATTGAATTGGATCGTTCGTTAGGCGCGTCAAGTCTGGTAAATCCAAAGTTGCGATAAACGGTAACTGCCGGTTAGGATCTCTAAAACTCTGGGTCACAAGACCAGTCCCAGGAGGAGGATATCCAGGATAACTAGGAACAGGAGTCGCATTAGGGATATTATATCCTCCTGGAAAACCAGGATTAACCGGACCGTACTGGGGTTGTTGAGGTTGTTGATAAGTGTACCCAGGATACGGTTGATACTGGTAAACTGGTTGTTGGACAGCTTGCCCAGGTTGGTACTGTCCCTGGTACGGTGGTTGAACAAATTGAGGTTGAGTAGTGACAACCGTACTTATACCAGGCTGACCTGTAGGCATCTGGACCGTGGTTTGAATCGTAGATCCGGACAACGGTAAAGATGTCTGAGGAGTGGTTACAGAGACAGTAGAAACCGGAGCTGTCGATACTCCAGAAGTAAGTGCGGCAGATGTAGCGGTAGTTGCAGCAGCCGTTTGAGATGGAGTACTAGGTGAAATTGGCGGCTGAGTAACTACCGAAGTTACAGAAGTTTGAACATTTGACTGGATAGGTTGCGGTTGCTGGGGTGGACCAGAAACTACGGGTTGTCCAGCTTGAGGTACCAACTGTAAACTTGGCTGCAACACCTGTTGACCTTGTGATGGATCCCACACTAACATTCCGGGGTATTGACCCGCAACAGGTTGAGGATACTGAGATCCATAACCGGATTGAGGATAGGATTGATAATTGTAAGGTGCAGTTCCTATACCTTGAACATATGATTGACCTTGAGGTGGTTGATAACCTTGACTTGAGTATTGACCTGGAGGTTGATAACCTTGAGGTAAATACGAATACTGGGGTTGACCTTGACCTTGAGGTTGATACCCTTGAGGTTGCCATCCTTGAGGTAAATATTGATACTGAGGTTGACCCTGGGGTACATATTGAGGCTGGGGTTGACCTTGAGGCATGTATTGCACCATAGGTACATACTGACCTTGAGGTTTCCCCCCAGACACGAATGGTGTACCTTGAGGTTGCCCCCCAGGCGTTAACTGAGGCTGCCCCCCAGGCGGTAATTGGCCACCTTGAGGTTGGGAAACGGGAACTGAACCTGACATCATGTAAATGTCACCTACACCCAATGGTATATTACCACTGTTTCCAGCTAATAACCCATGATCAATGGGTTGAGGAGATGCCCCCGCAAAGGTACCAGAAAGTGATTGATACCCAGTGGGAACAAAAGGACCGCCATGTAAGAAAGATTCAGGAGCTTGAGTAAACACGGACGACGGACCAGACATATTTACAGGAGTATAAATACCTCCAGGTGGAAAGGGAGTACGAGGTGTAGAAAAACCTACCCCTGAGTTGTCTAAAAGATTGGTTAACGAAAGGTACCAAGTAGTACTCCTAGGAGGACTGTAAAAGATAGATTCACGCTCCCTGAGTTCAATAGTAAGTTGATCTTCAAGGTTAGAGACGCCTATTTCTTCCTCTGGAGCAAGTTCTTCAATAGCAATCAGACCAGTAGGAAGATTTTCGGTGATAACTCGTTCTACTCTTGGTGAATCTGGAACACTAGAAGTCAGAGTAACAGGTTCAGATATTTCCGGTTCTTCGCCTGTATCACTAGCAGACGAAAAACTACCAACAAGCTCAGAAACTGTAACAGCTTCGGGATTATAACCTGTCTCTAGGCCTTGGTAATCTGAATGGACTACCAAGGAAGATTCTCCTTCTTCAGGTGAACCTACTCTACTGCCACTAGGAGGAGTTACAAGGACCTTCAAACCCTCTAGATTACTGGGGTCGTCTCGAGGAGGTGATCCCCTAAGTCTACGGGATCTTCTCAACAATTCGGCCACAGAAACAACTTCAGGAGACTGGCCCCGAAGTCTACGGGACTGTCTCGGTAATTCCGCCACAGTTAAAAACTTTTAACTACTACACACGAAAACAAAGTAAAAATTTCAAATCAAACCACCTAAAGTCTCTAAAGAACCAAACAAATTTGAATCACACGCCTAAAGAATCTAGGGCATCAAACCAAGCACAAACAGTAGCCTTCCAGACCGAAAGCGCTAGTTGGTGATGAAGCCCAACATCGTCGGATTCAGTACAGAAGTGGCGGGTGGAACAGTTACCCCGGCAACCTGCTTAATGAATAGACCGGCACAAGTTCCTCCACTTTAACCGTCTCGAGTGAAGTGAACCCCCCGGAAAATCCAAGTGAGTCTAGCCGACGTCTGCTCCAGGTACAGTGGGATCTTCCCTCCACCGTCACCTCGGTAGAATCCTAAAGATAATGGTCACTAAGGTTACCAACCGCAACAAATGCACCTGGGGGAACAGTCTACACTCCGACAACACGCAAGGGCAGAGTATCAAGCTCAATCCCCTTGCCGGCTCCTTGACAATAATCCAAGGTTTACCGGCAAGTGACCCCTGGCTCCTCGACAATGGTTAATCCGAGGTTTACCGTTTGTAATACGTGCGTGTCTGGCGTCGTTCCCAACGAGGGGGGATTGATCCCCTCACTGGTTCGGACACGAGCTCGTGCTTCTCCTTTAAGAGGAGTTTTCCCAGAGTACAAATGAGACAATTGGATTTATTCTATCACAAGATAAGCTACTTGTTTGGTTTTGTTGTCTTGGAGAGTTAATTACTCACCTACTCCAAGACACTAGCCTGATCTAAATTGGTGTTTCAGAGCCCTAGTAAATAAAAGTTACTACGTTGTTTTTACTTTAAGCGTTAATTTTATGGTTTTTCTTAAAGACAAAAGGTAGTGGAAGTGAAACCAATGGTGTGTAGACTCGACTCAAACCACTACAAAGATGCACCTAGGATGATTTACGCTACTTTCCTTTTTCAATGAAATTCCTAACTAAGAGAGTTAAGAGATGCAAATTTTATAGAAAGCAACTTTCTTAGTAAAGACAATCAAAGAAACAATTCTCTTTATCTTTTCAAGCATACAAACATAACCACTCCTTACGTGCACGAAAAACTCTTTTTCTTTCAAAACTCTTCAAAGCTACTTGAAACAAAACTTTTCAAAGGAGATGTTTTTGTATTTTCTCTTTTCAATAAAGCATATAAATCTATCTTAACGAAAATCAATCTTAAAAGCTATAAAATCTATGAAAACTTGACTCACAAGCAAATTAAAAAGAAATTTATTCTAAGTAAAAGTAACGAGGCAAAAGCCTACAAAGATGATTCTAGGTTGTTTTACTTGACCAAAATCAAGTCAAGGACCAGCCAATGCAGAATCAAAAGACTAGTCAAAACAAAACTCAAATCTTTTTGTTCTTTTTGTAAAATGGAATTCAATACTCAATCAACAAGCACTTCGAAATTTGCCAAAGAAACAACTCAAAGGTAAGTTGCTCTCACAGGTAGACTTTATGACAGGTCTGACTTCTAAGAAGACTGACAAAACCAGAGAGATCTAAGGCTTGACAACATCTACCGTCAAAGTCACTACAAGACCTACTCAAAAAATCAAACCCTAGGGCTTAAACTTCTATGAAATCCACTAAAACACTCAATGCTATCGGAACAAGTTCAGGTGAAGATCTTTGACAAGAGACTAATGGATCTGGGCAGTAAAAACTAAGAAAAAGCAAAATCTAAGAGAAAAAATGCAAAAAATGGAATTTTCTTAAATTTTAGTAGGGGACGCAGGCAACCAGGTGCGGGCCCGCTCTGTGCACACAGCGACAGTGCATGCAGGGACGCACTGTGCAACACTCAGAGGGTGCGTCCTACTGGAAAATTCAAGAAAAACTAAATTGAAACTAACCCTAAGCTAACCCACCCAAAAACAAAGTCACAGAGCCAAAAACCAGAAAATAAATGACTTTTCTCAAAGCAAAGTTGCATACAAAGGAAAAGACTTTCACATTAATGGAGTCCCCAGCGGAGTCGCCAATTTGTCAGGCGGAAAGAGTCGATTGTGCAGACACAACCAACCTCCCTAGGAGCCTAAGACTCTCTAGTGACAAACAAGACAAACAAGAGCAATCCTTCTCTAAACATGCATTTACTATATGGGAAATCAAGTGTTTAGATCCTACCTGTAGTCCAGCGCTGTTGTAGCAGTCCAGCTCCGCTGATCCGGATGAGCTCCTCCTTCACTTTGAAACCTGCATCCACTAACAATCAAACGATTAAATAGCACTTGATAATTTCACAGAATAAAGCATATTTAACATATAGACCAAGGAGTACATGAAACAACTCATAAATAACAAGTTATTGAGAAGAATGGACTCATTTGCATTAATAGGTAACAAAAGGAACAAATACAACCTGAGCCTTGGTGTTGTGCAAGTCCCTCCCAGGGTCCATCAAGAGTTCTCCTTTACTTTGACAAAGCTCACCCACTTCCAAATAGAACAAGCAAAGATGGCAATCTCTCCTCACAAGCTTCTAAATGGGAGTCCTAATTCCTACAGCATTTACCCTTAGAAATGTATAGCTTCCAACCTCTCCTCCTTCTGGCCCAATGCCTGTATTTATAGTGCTCAAGAGGAAGTTAATCAGGTCCACCATCAATGGGATAATCCCCTCTTTGGATGGGATAGCTCCCTTATTGATGGGATAAGTTCCTCTTTGGTAGGGGTACATGAACCATCTGGAGGCGCTCAATACATGTCGAACAACCTTCTAGAATACTCTAGAAATGACCACAAGTAACTTTTTAAAGATGAAACTTGCGCATTTTGACCTTTACAGGGGGACGCACCTACCCCTTTACATACAGAGTGTCCAAGGACGTAGCTTTTGTGAACATTGGATGCGTACCCGCAAATTAGGTTGAGAGAACCTGCGTACCCAGAGATAAATACATTTACAAAGACTTTCTCTCTTTTTGGAGTTTGACATGGAGAGCAGAGGCATAAGACTTGCCTAAGAGGATAGCATGACTGTTGATAGAGCCATACTAACTGTAAATAGTCATGGTGACATTTTTTAGTGTAACAAAAACTACACATAAATTAGACCAAAAACATGTGAGAACTGTTGTGAAAGGCAGTTTTGGATACCTTGATATTGAGTATTTTCGAAGGTAGCAACTCACTGAGAAGTTTGATGTCTGTTCTTTTGGTGTGGTGCTCATGGAGGTTTTCTTTGCAAGCCCTGCGATAAATCCTGCTCCTCCAAGAGAGAAAGTCAACATTGCAGAGTGGGAAATGCATTAGTAGAAAAGAGGAATGCTTGACCATATCATTGATCTCATCTTGTGGATACAATAAATCGTGGCTCCTTGCAAACATTTGCAGAGACAACATAGAAGTGTTTGGCAGAGCAAGGTATTGATAGGCCTGTTATGGGGGATGTATTATGGAACTTGGAGTATGCCTTTGAATGATCTGTTAGAGTGAAGAATTTGTCTCCTCACCCAATATGAAATCCTTCCATTTGGTGATAGACTGTAGAATTCAATATAATCACAATCATAAGATTAACAATTGTGGGCAACATCATTGAAGGTTTTTGAGTGTTGTGTAATGGGGTGACTAAACTAGATTAAATTTTTTCCCATTGCACACTTAGAAGCAATTATTTGGGTTTCAAATGGATGTTTTAGATTAGGTAGGTATAAAATTGGGCATGGAGCACAATTTCTCTTTGAGTTCTTCTAATGCTTACTATTATATTTTATTCCACTTGAGAACTATGTTTGATGCTACTCAAAATTTGGTTTAGAAAAGGTGACATGAAAGGGAACCAAGATGAATTTATCATAGAAGTTTTCCCATGCCAAGAAAATTTTGTGGCTTAAGAATGTTGATTGGGGTGGGTTTTGATTGATCTATATCTTCTTTGGGTTGATGCAAACTCTTGTTTCCTCAACAATGTATCCAAGGTAGTGAATTCCCTTTATTGAGAAGAAACTTTTTTTCAAATTGGTGGAGTTTGAGTTGTCACAGAGTTTATGATATTTTCACAATATGTTGTAGGTTCTCATCCCATATTTTTTTGAAGATTTTCATTGAGGTAACCCATGATGAATGTTGTTTCCATCTATTCATATAGACCATATTTTGCCTTGAATGTATTTTTCCAAACATTTGAAGGTCAACCAGAGCCTAATGATACCCAAACTTTAGATCAATTTTGGTGAAGTAATTTGTGCTTCTCAGGAATAACAGTTCTTTACTTTGATTTTCTTCAAGGTGCAATGATCATGTAAAGGAAACATGGATTGTCTTTCTCTGCCATGATCACAATGGGGTTTCTATAGGGTGAACTGCTCAAGATTATGTATCCTTTCTGTATATGTGCCTAGATTTGGCACTTGATCTTCATGTTTTCTATGATGCATTTGCAATATATTGGTCAATCTAGCAATGGAGTTCTAGGGATATATCAACTGAATGTGGGACCTGTTATTCTAGGAGAACATTGATAGGGTCCTTGTTAATGTATACCTCTAAAGTCAAATTGTGTTGCTTCTACTGCATAGATTGTGTGACAAAGGACAGTTGGGTATGTGCCATGGTCTTTGTGTGACTTGTGGGAAGATAATACACAAGTTTAACGTTTTCAAATGATGGCTTAACTTGCATCATTATTTAGCAGAAATTAAAGATACTTCAACATTTGAGATTACCTTGGTATCTCTGTAGAGTTGATTCACAATGTTTAGGATGATTCTTTGAGGTCACAGCTTGTACCTTCCAGGGTGCTTTGACACAAAGAGTTTTCCATGCAAAAAATCATAGATATCTAGTGGGGTCACATCATAGGGGACTTTATCCTTGCATGCCTTGATGTTACGCTAATATATGAATTACTATGTCATCAATAGTTCCTTACATGGATTCAAAAAACTAGTGGTATACGATTGAGGGTGCAGTGTTGTCACTAGGTTGAGTCACTTGAAAGTGGCCATATAAATCATAATATTTAAACATCCATTATCCATGATTCCATGGTGGATTGCAGAGCATGTTTGTGTAGTGAAAATTATGAGTGGAACAAGCATTGTTTTTCTTCGAATCCTCTAAGTTAGCGAGATTGGTTGTCCTTGGACTTGTTTATGTAACCAATAAAATTGATCCTAACCCTAAATCTATCAAACACCAAGAGTGATCAAATAACTTGAGGTGAAAAAACTTGAATAAAGGTTTGTATCTTGAGGGATTTGATTCCTCTCAACTTTTTTTATACCCTGCATAAGATGGATCTGGAATGTTTATTTATTAGTTTATAAAGGGGACTCAAATGATGCATCACTTCTATTAGGAAAGAGGAATTTTGGGTACTATCCTTTTCAATAGAGTTGTTATTATTTTTTTTTTTTTGAAAATGATTTATGGTCAATGTATGATGATGTTAGCATATACCATGAGACACATCTACTGTATATTGGGTTGTAGAATGCACCTCTTGGTGTAATGAGAACTAAGACATTGGAATATTCATGCTTATGACAACATGCTTTCCTTTGTCTTGTGTTGGAAAATTTGGTTGAATTTGTGCTAGAAGGGTTTTGCATGCATGACACTCATCATCTGAGTCCATCATTGACTTTAGAAAGAACATCATTTACTAGACTACTTTTGCTATTGTTGGCATTGATTGCAGTGTGATCCTTGGTTTTGATTGGTTGTGGTTGGTGTCCTTGTGCAACTTATCATAATTGTGTGATTGATTCTTTAGCACAAGATTTCACCTATTGTTGTATTCCTTTTTTGTGTTGCTTACTGGGTGGTCTCTTACCACTATTCTTAGCACAAAAGTGTTCATTTTTCTTTGCCAAAAAACAATATGCATCCCATGAGAGTTCTTATTGAAATAATTGAGCTTGATTTAAATGTAGTGACGTGATCAGCTCCAATACTTGGGGATTTGATTTCATTTGGTCTCCTAGTTGTCCAAATAAGTCGTTACATCATGGAACTTTTTTATTTAGTCTTGTGTAGACCAGTCATTGCAATGGTGCAATGGTTTCCATTGGGTATACTGAGCCTTGTTGTGACAAAGAGAATTGTATGCGCACTATTTGATGTGAGACTCCCATCAACCAAATGTGGTTATTATTTGTTTGAATGTATCAAAGGAAATCTTGTTTGTGTCACTGAGGTGGTTGAATGCAAATAAGGTATTGACCTTCTGCATCCATCCATCCAATGCTTCAACGTTGATATTGAATTCAAACTGCAAGATGCTGATTTTCACTTGAACTTTGAAGGTAGTGCGTTCACCAAACAGATCATATCCAGTGTTCACAGATGTAGAAATTATTATCGACAGTTGAACTCTGTCAAGAATCTGGGAAATTGCTCATACATTTCTTCATGCAGCCATCATTGACAATGATAGGACTGTTGGTTTTGAGATTCCTACCACTAAAGATTGTGTGGAGTATGGAGAGTAGGATTGAATTTGTGCTTCCTGTACTTGGATATCATCCATGTGGACATTCAATGCAAATCACCATTGGTGCTTCAGAAATTGCTAATGTGGTCCAAAGATGATTGTACTTGTAAGAGACTTTTTGAGCTCTAATACTATGATCAAGATTCAACAACAATTGAGCCCTTGAAGGAAGAGAGGGAACTTTGCATTTGAGAAGATCATATTCCTATGCAAAATTGTTAGATTTGCAAAAGTGGCTAAAAGTGCTTAGGCAAGGAATAAAGCTTCACATGGTAATATAATGAACTAGAGAATTGTTAGAGAGTAGTGCATCTGTTGTGTGCACAATGAAATAACAATGTATAATGTAATATTCTCAATAAAAATATCAATTAGATAATTTTTCACAACATATATAGTAAATCAGAGGATAATGCATAAATATTTAAAAAGTTGAGTGTTAGAGGGTAAACTAGAGAGAATCATGAACATCCCACAATGAGCATTCCCCTAGTGACAAGATGTAGCTGAAATTTGTACGTTTGCTAGTTCAAAGGAATAAAATCAAGCAATGATTACAGAGTTGTGAAATAACCATGTGCCAGATCCTTGTGATGAGAGATGCCAAGCAAGCTACGCTATATCTAACTGCTAAAGAGAATGCTAAGAGAGAAATAGTGATATGATACATATTTATACAATTCAAGTGATCATTGATTAATGTTGTAACGAAATCATTAAAGGTAGATCGTAATGGTTCGCCCTAGGAATTGTATGTAAGATTGGCCTTGGGCATTATAAATGAGGTTGACTAGTGCCTCAATCATTGTTTTAAGGTCTGCTATAGGAGGTCCTGATTGAGTCCAAGTTGATCAATGGATTTGGCATGGATTTGATGTTGACCTAGTTAGACTTGATCACCAATAATGGCATATATGTGGTATTACTAGGCTGTGTGCTGGCACTTCTAAGCATACTGGCATGTTTCATGGTTGCATGGGGATTCTGGCATGGGACTTTGGTCCTAGCTCCTTGGCATAATTTTTTTTTGGTGAAAGAACAAATCTTGGGCGCTTTCATTGACATTCCCTGGGCTCTGGTACATGATTGACATAATTGAGCTAGAGATGGATCATATTTATTTATGATTGCTTGACTATTGATTTGTTTTTTCTCTGGTGGTTCTTGTTTTCAAATTGATCTTGCTGACACCTGGAGTCATAAGACACGAAGTATTTGAGGTACCCTTATGAAACTATACTACTTTTTCCATTTCCATTGCTGCTACATGTTGAATTGGAATCTCACTTCTTGTTTTGCAGGAGTGAACACCTGTAGTTTTGGATAATCTTATAAAAAATTCATTATGGAACAATTTTTTATCTTGGTTGATGTCTAGAATATGCTTTGCATCAATAAGATTTTCCAAATGGAAGTGAGAAAATTTTAAAATGTTTCATCATTAGAAGTGCACATATGAGGTTGTACACCTGTGTTTTGGATTCATGTCCTAAAAAAATGTCATGCTAATGATCCAATTGAGAATAACAGTGATCGCAGTGCACAAATTATTCTTCACTTCACCAAAACAAAGACTTTTTATAACATTATAATTGATAAGGCTAGTGAAAAGGGAAGTGATCAAGAATCAGAAGATGCAACACCAAGTGCAATTTTCTCTTAGTTGGTGAATCCTCAAGGAAGGTGAAGGAACAGTAAATTATTTAGAGGGCATGCTGAAAGAAGGTTATTTATTGCATTGGCTAACCTAGCCAGTCAACCCTCAAAGATCTTGAATGCTCGTTTTGGTCTTTAATGTTGGAATACTTTCCTCTTAATTTTCTACATTTTTACATACATCTTTACTTAATGTTCTATATGTCAAGGTTCAAGTGAGATACCATTAATTGTGTTTAGTTTTCATCTATTTTTCATATTTCTTCCATTAGATTGAAACCCTTTTTTGAAGTACATGTAAAATCATTCTAACTTGTTATTTGTTAAAGCCAAGATATTCATTGAGCACGTTTATTGGTCATTTACGAACCGTTATGTCTCTTGACTTTCATCCAAACAATGATATGCTCTACGCTTGTGATGGAGAAAATGAAATGCATTATTGTAGTGTTAATCATGCCATTTTCACAAGAAATTTTAAGGTGGACGATTTATAAAGTATATGTTTTTTAGCTCTGTGTAATTAATAGCGATGAATGCACTATGCTAGATGAAATTTTGTACACATTAAATTTTGCAAGACTTATTATTGATTTCACTTACTTCACAAGGTGGTATGAGTCAAGTGAATTTTCAAATAGGATTTAGTAGACTTCTTGTAGCCCCTACAGAAAATAGGAGTTGGTAGACTTCTTGCATCCTTTGCAGAAAATAGGAGTTGGTAGACTTCTTGCAACCTCTGTAGACTTCTTACTTCACAAGGTGGTATGAGTCAAGTGCAATTTCAAATATGTGTTGGAAGAATTTTGTAGTAGCTGTAAAAAATCTTGTATCAATCTTTCATGTTGAGACTGAGCACAATTTGTGTTATCTTTCATTCACATTCAGTCTTTGGTTATGCACAAACTTCTAAGTAGTATTGGATGAACATTCTGAGTTTGTTGATTAAATTGGTTTACATAGAGTATCTGTAGTTTCCACATGTGATGCTTATATCTTCTATTTTTTTAAATATGTTTTGGAAATACATTCAGTGGTTTTAAACAATACTGATCAAATTTAGATAAATAAAGGCTTGGAAATGATCAATATATTTATTATATTTATTATTTCTAAGGCATACAAAACCCGTGCACTCAGTTTGTTGGGACACAAGTGGAGAATATTTTGCGGTTGTAAGAGAAGATTTTGTTAGGGTATGGTTGTTTCGTTCTGGAAAAGGAGGTGAATGTGTGCATGAACTGAGTTGTAGTGGAAATAAATTCCATTCATGTGCCTTTAACCAAAGATATCCAAAACTTTTGGTAATTGGATGTCAAGTATTAATTTTCCTTTAAAAATTAGAAGATGATTCAATTATCCCCTCTCAAATAATTCCCATTGAGAAACTTGCATGATAGGTTTGCTTAAGATATTAGCAACACATTCGATATATTGTTGCATCTTTCTAATGATCAAGGTACCTGCATGATAGGTTTGCTTGAGATCTTAGTGGCATAATTAATATATTATTGAAAATTTCTAATATTTTGTCCTCTTAAACTTTGAAGATGAAGATTCCATCCTTTCACTAAATGACGCTTGGCTTTTTCATTTTATCTTTTACTTTTGTGACATAATGGGCTTATAATTTTTTTTTCCTCCAAATCTTAACATTGCTTTTGTCTAAGTACATTAGTTTATATATGATAGCCATCTAGCACCTACTACCACTTTCATTGATTGGGATGCATTGGTACCTTCTTTGCACATGCAAGCATTTGATTTTTTTTGTTTTTGTTTAAATTTATTATAATAGATTTGGGTGTAGGATTGTCGTTATAAGTTGATTTCATCCAAGCATTTACTCAATGGGAATTTTGTCTTAAAGAGTGGTGGCTTCCAAATCTTGTGTTTGATAGGTCAAATCATTTTAACATATTGTTATTTGTTACAACCAAGCTATTCATTAAGAATGTTTACTAGTCATTTAGGAATTGTTATGTCTCTTTATTTCCATCGAAACAATGATTTTCTCTACTCTTGTGATGGAGAAAATGAAATGTGTTATTGTAGTGTTAATCAACGCATTTGCACAAGAAATTTTAAGGTGGACAATTTATAAAGTATAAGCTTTTTAACTGTGTAATTAATCGCGATGAATGCACTATGCTAGATAAGATGTTGTACACATTAATTATGAAAGACTTATTCTTTATTTCACTTACTTCACAGGGTAGTATGAGTCAAGTGTGATTTCAAATAGGAGCTGACAGACTTCTTGCAAACACTACAAAAAATCTTGTATCAATTTTTGATGTTGAGACTAAGCACAATTTGCATTCTTTACAGGTATGTTTTGTGTTATATTTCATTCACATTCAATGTTTTGTTATCCACACTAAAATTCTAAGAAATATTGGATGAAGGTTATGAGTTTGTTTATTCTCTTAGTTTTGCTGAAATTGGTTTACTTATGGTATCTGCAGTTTCCACATGTGATGCCTGCATCTTCTAATTTTTAAAATATTTTATGGAAATATCTTCAATGGTTGTAAACATTATCATATTTAGATAAAGAAAGACTTGGAAATGATTAGTGTATTTAATATATTTATTTTTTCAGAGGCATACAAAGCATGTGCACTTAATTTGCTAGGATACAAGTGGAGAATATTTTGTTGTTGTAAGTGAAGATTCTATTAGGGTATGGTCATTTCGTTCCAGAAAATAAGGTGAATGTGTAGATGAACTAAGTTGTAGTGTAAATAAATTCCATTTATGTGTATTCTATCCAAGCTATTCAAAAATTTTGGTAATTAGATGTTACCAAGTTAGTCACATTCAATATTTGACTTCAAAACTATTACTTATTTAATATGCATTTTTTTCCTTGTAAGAGTTGTTAACTTTTGGTAATTGGATACTATCAGGTTATTCACATTTGATATTTGACTTTGAAACTATTACTTATTTAATATGCACTCTTTCATTGTAAGAGTTGGTAATGATAGATGTTGTGATTGAGATATGTGATATGATGATCTTTATTGTGTTAAATTGCAATAATTAGAGCTATAGAATATGGGAGAAAATAGAAGTATGACCCTTCCTACACACGACACCCAAATAAGAATTGAAGAAAAAGGAGAATAATAACACTAGAGCGACAAATGAAAGAAAGAGAGAGAAGAGGACCTATCTAGTGATGCCCTTAAAGCTACTATCCTGCATATAGAGTGATGGTCAAGCCTTTAGAGTTGGTGAATTCACCTGCAATGCCTTGACAACGCAATGATAATGCTTTGAAGTGATAAAATAATCTTTCATGTGTAAATTGTAGTCCAACCAATATTTAGTTGGAAACTCATATTGTAATACTTGGCATTTCATATAATATAATTTATGTGGTTGAATTTATTTATAGTTGTATTTGATCTTATTTAGTATCGTAAATAACATATGTAACTTTGTGTTTTCATATTAGACGAACATGCACATTGTATGACGTTTATTTTTTGAAATTTTAGTCTCAAAATAATACGAATATTTTTTGTTTATTAATAATGAACATATAAAATCAATCTAGAACTACTAAATTAGTAATTTATATTGATTAATGATGAACACAAATAAAATGAATATACAACGACTAAATTAGTTTTTTATAATGATTATTAATGAATGTAATTTAAGTGAATATAAACTACTAAATCAATCATTTATATAATGAATATGAAACTACTAAAAATATATAAATGATTAGTATACATGATAAATTTGTGATTACAAATGATGACTAAATTTTGCATATATACTACTATTAGTAGCTAATTTATAGTATCTTATAACACGACCGAAATTCAGTCATATTTCTTTGGTCACTAATTGGTTTCAAATGATGACTAAAATTTACATATATATGACTATTAGTAGCTAATTTATAGTATCTTATAACACAACCAACATTTTGGTCATTAATTGGTTTTCTCAAGTGATAGGTAGTAGTACATTTTGTTGTGTATTTGGTCATTAATTATGGTAATTAATGACTAAATTAATGACTAAATATACTGCTAGATGATAAAATTGAGACGACCAATTAATGACTAAGCTAAATATGAATAAAAGTTGGCCGCGTTATAAGATACTATAAATTAGCCACTATTGGTCATTGATTGAAAAATGGCCACATATGTGCAAATTTTAGTCATTTTTTTAATAATTAATTAGCCATTTTGTACTAGTGACATATGGTAGTGATTTATAAATGACAATGTTTCAACCCATAAATGGTTCAGTTATGGATAGGTGTACACCCATATAAACTTCGACATAATTTAGAACTAAAAATAAGTAACATTAATGGAAACAAGATTAATACATTGGTTACTATTTCCCATGATAAAATTACCTCATGCAATTCACATAGAGATGGTAGAAATTTAACCCATGTATGCGATAATAATGGATAAATGGAATTTTGTCTTAATGCAAGGACATTGATGGAATTGAATATAAGTAACATTAATGGAAATACGATTAATGTAGTCATTATGTTGTTTAGCCAGCAACTAGACAAAGTTGTGATTCTAGCATTGGAGAAAGGTTTAGATTTTTCCATTGCCTCAAGAAAAATTCTAATAGATTATTTTTTCTATATTGAAGCCTACTTAAAACATCACCCAAATGTCGCAGCTAAAGAAAATAGGAAATAAGCCTCCTTGGAATTAAAATGTTTGAAACCTCCAAAGCGAAACATTAGCAGAAATTAGGACCTTGCACTAACTTTTAAAATTAATAAATAAAGATAAATTTACTATCATTCTCAAGGCTAATAAGGGAGGATCAACAATTGATATGGATAAGCATGACTATTTTAGAAGAATGTGTGAGCATTTGGATTCTAGTGGTTATATAAGAAGTTGAGTAATAACCCTCTTGGTAAAATTATGAAAGACAAAAAGGATGACATTAAGAAATCTTCTTTCGGTGATGAAAATAAATATAGGGTGATTCCTTAGTGCCCAATTGTTCCTAGAGTTTATGGATTACCAATAATCCAAAAATAAAGTATACACCTTAGACCCATTGTCGACACTATTGGGTCTTCAATGTATTGGGTGTGTGTTATATTCTTTCCATGACTAGCCCCACGCGCGAAGCAGGGGTGTTAAAGGGGGGGTGGCATCCTCCCCTTCGTTGTGATGGGCACAATGCCCTATTTTTTTTACCCTATATTAGGTACGTGGACCTACCTATAGTTTTGTGCAAGGGTTTTGCACATGGTTTTGGGCGTAATGATTTTATGCCCATGGTATCTTGTAGATCTTGTCAAGCGAACTACGATTATGTTCTAATCCAGGGTTAATGGATTGGGGTTTATGAATTCTTTGGCATGCATATATATGTGTTGTAACATTGAAAGGAATATAATGAAAAATCAATCTGGTAGTCTTAGTTTTGGGATCCAAGGGAAATATTTGTGTATTTGTTTTACATTCTCGCCATTGTTTATTTTCTATTTTTTTTGGAATTCGTATGTAGGTAATTTCTATACAGGGTTAAAACCTACACAATGTACACTTTGGTTGAGTTCTTAGCTGACATGTTGAAAGGATTAGTAGGTAGGATTGAATTCCATATTACACATTTTGTTAAAAAATTCAAGAACATTAAAGTTAATGATAGTGATATATTTCTTGATTTTGATGTGGTGCCACCTTTTATTGTGATCCTTGTTAATGAATCCATTATGTTGATCAAGCAAGTCACTAACAATCAAATCACCAAACTTGTGGTTTTTTGTTTAAATATTGGCTTTTTTTAGCTTCGAGGATAATCTATTTGAAAAAAATGTGGGGTTTCTATGAGGTCTCCCCTTTCCCCAATTGTAACAAATATTTGTATGGAACATTTCAAATGTAAAGTTTTAGAATCTTCACTTTTGAAAATTGATTTATGGGTTAGATTTTTTTATGAAACTAATGTTAAGTGGATCAATGGTCTTTCAAAGCACATATAATTTTCCATGGAGTTAGAAGACAATAACTCCATTTCTATAGAAGATGTTCTTGTCTCTAGGGAGGCTAATGGTTCTTTTGGGGGGCATGTTTATCTTAAGAAAAGTAACAAACTATTGGAGTGCACTAGAATTAGATGATAAGAATGAATTAATTTTATCATAAAAATGATAGACATACAAATACATTTTTATGAAAATTGGATTAATATTCCAAGTTCTCTTTGACTCTTGACTATTCATATTCCTCACCACAACCCAAATAGATTAGGTGTCTTATATCCCTACCTTAATTAGAAAGGGTTTTTGTGAGTCAAACTAGAGAGATGAGGAAATTTTCTAATGGATAAATATGCTCTTTGAATCTAGTGGTTTTGGTATGAACTCAAAACCATTGGCTAGTAGAAGCTAAAGTCTTCTAGGAAATGGTTCTTTAAGGCTAACTACCAACCTTGTAATTCAACTCTACAACTCAAAAATGCTTGGAGAATTTCCAATTTTTGGCTATAATTCAATTTGTTCAACTAATTGGAAGTGTTCACAAATGATGATATGAAGGTGACCAAAAATTAATGGTGGTTTGAATAGGACCACAAACTATTGGATCTTGGCTCTATGGCTCAATAATTTCCAAAACATTTCCAAAATTTGACTAGAATTTGATGTCTTCTTTTGATTGGAATTTCTCACAAATGGAAATTTAAATACAATTGAACATTGATGTCTAGAAGAATTTGTAGTTATTATACTAAATGGTGTTTGCAGGAAGACCGCAAACTAAATAAGCTCATAGCTATAACTTTGGCTACATCTTCGACTCTAGCTCAAACCTTCGATTTTGGCTAGCTTATTCAGGCTTGATTGATAGGGCTTCAAAACTAGATGCTTCATTGTCAATGACTTATATTTTAAGAAGAAGGCTGCCCACTTTTACTGAAAATGCACCCAATTACAATTCAATTCAGAAAGTATATGTAGATTTGCAAAATTACTATTTGCAAGTTACAATTTTAAATATTGAACATCCAAAAAAACTAAATTTGATAAGATGACTATCAAAGGATACTGGCTAATCATTTTCCATCATTAAATTCAAAATAAATAAGGAGTGAAAACATATAACAAGTGGAAACTTGATTATTAATGAGGTACTACTGTTATCGGGAAAACTAGTGTCCATTCAGAGCTGCTAGTCCCACTAAGAGGGGTAGCTATCTTAGAAATAAACAAACTAAAGTCACTTGTGTTTTCCTTTATGTGAGATAGATGAGAGAGAAGCAAAGAGTACCAACCTTAGTCTTTCGCTAGTCTCCTTGCTCGTTTCCTCTCTCCCTTGATATAGCTTTCGCCACTCCTTTCTCACTTGTCCCGCTTCAAAGATCACCTGTAGAGTCAAAGCAGCGAAATACCATCAAAGCATAGAGATGTATAACCATAAACAATGTAGGATCAGATGTACATTAACCATATAAATGCATATACAAATACAAGATTCAGAGATATACAAGCATATGGAGGAAAACTCAAATAGATTTATTGATAGAAGTAGTAGAAGAGAGGATTACAAATATGTTGTCGGATCCAGCATCATCCTCCCAGCATGAAAGCCCTCTTCACCTCATACAAAGCAAGTTCACCCAACAATGTCTTCAAAGAGAAACCAACAACACTTCCTTGCAAATTACAAAATTCCAGCCTCTGGATCTCTAGGATGAGGGATCCATATATAGATGTTTACAGGAGAGTGAGTCAGCTTCTGGGATTTTGATTACTGTCACTTCACTGATAGTTCTTGGTTCCACTTGGAGATTTCATGATCTCTTAGTCATCCCTGGGTGAATTCAGAGAGGCAAGTGTCATATTAGCAATTTCTAGAAGATTCTCTTAGTTTCCACCTAGCAAACTGCTTCTGCCATTTGTTTTCTCTCGCTCATCGCACCCTACAAAAGGGCTTTCCAGTATGCATCGCACCCCCTGTGTGTAATAGGTGAGATGCATCGCACCCTATGTATGGAGCAGTCTGTATGGTCTAGTTTTGACCAGTTCTGAGTAGTTTTTTAGGGAGAACTTCTAGGAAATGATGTAATCAATTGACCTTGTTCCTTTAGGGTACGAAACAACACTTTTATGGGTTTAGAATCCCTTGGTTTATGGACATATGTGATTGGGGTTGCAGTGCCCAAATATGTCTATAACAACTACTCTTTACAAGAATGGTTAAATTTATTTGTATGTTCATTGGTACCAAGGTGCTCTTGATATAATATAATCCTTAGCTTGTGAGGAAGTAGAATTACGCCACTACCATGGAGGAGGTGTCCCATTCCTATAAATATATAGATTTCCAACTTAATAAATCATCTAGATAGACAAATACTATGAAACTCATTATTTATAACCACGGGGCCTACATCTCCATAATCATTCCCACAAAATATGTTTCCTTCATCGACAAGCATACAATATTGGATTCAACAATATGTTCAATTACATTCAACATAAGAACATAGAATAGTCCAAGGTGTCAATAAAGACCCAATGTTGACAAACATATTTCCAAGATAATCTTTTATTTGAGTTGGGAATTCTTACATAGGTATAAGAAATCTTTGTACCGTAACAAATAATTTTTCTAGCTAAATGTATCAAATGTACTAAGATCTTGTTGTAACTTTTGAATGAGTGCCCACACTTCTTCTTCATTCTTCCATTCATCCCTTGCTTCATTTATCCAATATGGTTGGATAATAGAAATGGTGCAAAGGAATGCTTCCACATCCTCATCCTTTCTTGAGAGTGCATCTACCACAACATTTTGCTTCCCTTTTTTGTATTTGATTTCAAATTCATAACCCAACATCTTTGTGACCCATTTTTGTTTCTCTTTTGAAGATAATATTTGTTCTAAAAAGTATTTAATACTATCATGATCTAATTTTACCTTGAAGTGTCTTCCCATTAGGTAGGGTCGCCATTTCTTAAGTGCATGTAGTATTGCCAACATTTCCTTCTCATAAATAGCTTTGCGTAAATACTTTCCTTTTATTATATGCCTTTTGAAAGCAATGGGTCTTTCTTCTTGCATTAAAAAAATACCAATTCCATTTCTTGAGGCATCAAATTCCACAATAAAGGTTTTTGTGAAGTCCGGTGTAGCTAAGACCGATGCTTGGCACATTTCCTCTTTAAGATGTTAAAAGGACGTTGTTGCTTCTGAAGTCCATGAAAATGCATCTTTCTTCAATAATGTTGTTAGAGGTGCTGTTATTCTCCCATAATTATTAACAAACTTGTGATACCCCGTCAACTCGAGAAATCCTCGCAGATGCTTTATGGATGTGGGGATTTTCTATTTCTTAATGGCTTTAATTTTTCTTGGGTCTACCTTGACACCTTCATGAGATACAATATGACCCAGCTATTCCACCTCTTGTACTCCAAAGAAAAATTTGGAGCTTTTTGCATATAATTGTTTCTCCTCCAATAGTTTGAGCACCTTGTCAACATGTTGAACATGATCCTTCGAAGACTTGTTGTAGACTAGTATATCATCAAAAAATACTAACACAAATTTTCTAAGGAAGAGTTTGAAAATGGAATTCATCAAACCTTGAAATGTAGAAGTTGAATTGGTAAGGCCAAAAGGCATGACCAAAAATTCATAATGACCCTCATGAGTTCTAAATGTTGTTTTCTAAATATCTTCAGTCTTCATTCTAATTTAATGATATCCTGAACAAGGATCCAACTTGGTGAAGTAAATTGATCCATGCAATTCATCCAATAATTCATCAATGACAAGAATGGGAAATTTATCTTTAATAGTGAGCTTGTTGAGCTCCCTATAATTCAGACACATGAGCCATGATCTATCCTTCTTGTGCACCAAGACTACTGGAGCAGAGAAATAACTTTGACTAATTTGGATTATACCAGCCTCTAGCATTTCTGCAACCATACGTTCAATTTCACTCTTTTTGGAACAGGGATATCTCTAAGGTCTGATGTTTGGAGGAACACTTCCTGGAATCAAATGAATAGAATGATCATGATCACGAATAGGTGGGAAGCCTTTGGGAGTCTCAAATACCTTGGAATAATTGCCCAAGACTATTTGGAGATCCAGAGAAATAAATGTTTTCGATGTGGGAATCTCTAGTGAAGATAATTGTGCAATTATGCCTCTTTGTTATTTCTTTAGAAGCTTTGTCATTCCGTAGAGCTTATTATCTATCCCAGTTTCCCTGCGATACCCATTAATTCAACTTCCTTTCCTTCTGAACAAAATTTCATGAAAAGTTCTTGAAACTTAAAGGCTATTGTACCCAAGGATTGTAGTCATTGGACTCCTAGTACAACATCAACACCACCCATTGGAATGGAAAGCATTGGGCTATTCAATACATATTCTCCCATGGATAGCTTGATATTATGGCACTTTCCAAAGAAATTTATGGTTCCTCCACTTGCAACCATCACTTGACACTCTGGTGCTGGATATAGGAAGCAATTCAATTCCTTGGCTATCTTACAATGAATAAAATTATGGGTACTTCCTGAATCAATCAACACTATTACCTTTTTCTTCTTGATATGTCCTTCTATCTTAATAGTTTGAGGAGTGGTAATTCTAGCCAATGCATTACAAGATATGGTCAGATTCATTTCTTCTTTCTCTAGGGTTTTTGCATGGTGTATATCCTCTTCTTTTGACATTTTTTATTCCTTTTCTTCCTCCTCTTCACAATCTATGTAAAATAATTTCTTCTCAGCACACTTATGACCTTTAGTGTATTTTCTATCACAACTGTAGCAAAACCCTTTTGCTCTTTTTTCTTCCAATTTTTGTGGTTTCAACCTTGTAGGTTGTGGAAGGCTAGGGGCAACAACACTTCCATCTTTATAGTTGTGAGCGGAAGGCTTTCTCGTTGCCATAATTTTTCTTTCCATTTTTCTTTCCAACCTGAATGCCTTCTCCAATGAATCAGGTTCCCAAAGGTGAACCTCATGTTCGATGTTATCCTTTAAAGTCCCTTTGAACACATAAACCCTATGCTCCTCTAGAATATCTTTTACCCTTATATTCAAACTTTGGAAGTCCTTAATGTGCTCCATCATTGAACCCTTTTGTTTGAGATTTATCAATTAGCTAAAAAAGGTGTTGCTTTTTGTATCCTCATAATGTGCTATCATTTCTTCCGTAAAAATTGTCTAAGTGACAATTTGTTTACGAGATCAAATCCATCGATACCATACAAACTGATTTGGTTCCAAATATAAAGTTGCAATGCGTAACTTTTGTGTGTTTTTCACATTATGGAGATAGAAATATTGCTCCATCTATAGTATCCATGTTACGGGATCCTTGCCATAAAACTTCTTCATATCAATATTTGGAGCATGGCGGGTCTTCAATCCAATGTTATAGTCTATGACATCATGATTAACATTTCTTTTGTTCTCATCATGAGTTTCCTTTACTACCCTTTCACCATTAGTAAACATTTCTTGTAGCAACATTGTCAAATTTGTCTTCAAATCTTCCATTTTGCCTTCCATCTTAGCTTCCACGTCATTCATCTTAGATTCCATGCCTTTATTTAAAACATCCATCTTATCTTCCATGCCATCCATCTTATTTTCCATGCCTTTCTTTAAACCATCCATCTTAGCTTTTGTTACTTTTTGTGAGAGTGAAATTTGTTGCACTTGGTCTTGTAATTTTGATATATCATGTTGCATTTCTTCCTCTTATTCATGACTCATGCTAGAGATTTCAAGTTTCTTACTAGGTGTTTCCATTTTATTTCTTCGAGGCATCAATTAATGATAATTATGCTTCACTATGCCCTTTGAATTCATTCAAACTATTTTTTCAAACCAAACTTATGAAAACATTTTTAAAAACTACACACCTTTTTTCACTTTGTAGGAGCTCAATATTGAATCTAATGTATCTCTAAAATTTCTGATCCCCAAGGTCTAAAATTTCTAAATGTGGTAGCCCTATGAGTCTTCTTTCCAACACCACCATTCTGATCAAAATTGGATTCTTCAAGAAGGATTTATGCCCAATCTCCCAAGATGTCCTGATTATACATTTTTTCAGTAGAACGAACTTGTATGGAGTGTCATGTGTCATTGTTTCAAACTTCAGAACTGAAACCAATACAGAGAAAACTACAGTCTTTTCTCTTTGTGAAACTTCTTACAAAATTTCAATCTGATACTTAGAGATAAAGTTATGATGATTTTCCCAAGGTCACCTCTTTGGGATGTAATTCGAGAGCCTGCAAAAACCCTAACTTTCTTAGATCATATCTCTGAAAATATAGCAAGACAAGATTTGAAATTCATACTCGAGGATCATAGAGATTTAGTCTCAATTGGGTTTCATTTTTAGCTTTTGAAACATCACAGAAAAATAATTATAGCAAAAATTACACGATGACTTTCTTGGAGCAACGAAACCATAGAATCCAAAGCTCAAATACCAAATGTTATGAAACCAGCTCACAAAAGGATAGAAAAGATATATCAACGACTTAGAAATCAATCTGTTCGAGGGGGAAACCTCCTTTACATTGCAAAAATGAACAATTATTTGATGATGCAAATGAATAAACCTCCTTTCTGTATATAGGATTCTAAGGGGTCACAATATAATCAAAGCCGACATAACAATAATAATAAATGGGCACAACAATAACAATAGTGGGCTTCTACGGGGCACACTAATAAAAATATGGGGACAATAGGGGCACAATAATAACAATAAGGGATACAATGACAATAGTAATGGGCGAATCACTAGTATTATAGAGACCTAACATGTCCCCATGCTTGCCTCTGCCTCTTTGATCTTTTGCCTCTGTATGATGATTGTCCTGCTGATGTACCTGTGGCTCTACCCCCTGATGTTGATTCTTCCTGCTGAGCTTCCAACGAAAGGGCATCAATGCCCTCATTTCCTTTTTCCTCTTCCTTGTAGATGGCATTCTTCATTTTTTGTTTCTCATATTTATATTGCCAAATTTTATTTTCTCTTAACCACCTATATGATTGTTTTGAAATCAACATATTTTGTGTCTCTAACTTCTTCATTTTCTTTGTCAGTCTTTTGTTTTCTTTCACTACCTTATTGTTTTGTTCTTTGTACATCTTGTTTTCCTTCTTAAGGTGTCTTTCCATTATTTCATTGACTTTAAGCTGAGTGGTTAAGTCTTTTACCTTCTTGGCATATTCTTCATTGTGACCTTCCTTGGAAGCTTCTTCAATCTCTTTTACATATGATGATGAGCCTCCTTCATTGTCTTCATAGCATGAATATCTATCTAACTCACAAAGATTTTATTATGTCTCCTTTTCAAGTTTTTCAATGATTTCCTGAGGTGATTGTTCATGTGTACTAGGAGGCACTTCTTCTAGGATCTCTACTTCAATATTCACATATGAATCTTCCATTGTTTTCCTTCTTGGCTTCCTTGGAATGGATATGAGAGATATTTCCTTCTCAATGACTATTTCTTCTTGTTTCTTCTTAGACCTTGTTCTTGGATACAAGGGTGATTGCATAAGGTTTCTTGAAAGATGCAATCTCTCAAGTGTTTCCTCATTTTTGGTTGATTGTTCTTCCTTATAGATTTCTGCAAAGTGGTGTTTTTCCAAGAAACTATCCCATGTTTCTCCCCTATTCTTCAACTGATACTCAATCAACATCTTAATTATCCCTTGATGGTAGTAACTAACTTCTCTGTTCTCTGTTTTTCCTTTCAGCCCTTCAATCATTTTTATCAAACTTTTTGCAAGGAAATAGGGAAGATTTACTGTGCAATCTCCTTTGATGTGTTGAAGCAATTTAATGTGATATAAGTGTACAACACTATATCTCCCATCACATGTAAGGTATTTTTGAGCAATAAGGGCCAATTCTGCCTAAGGTTCTCTGATCCAATCCCTAGGAATTCCCTTAGACTTATCAAATGTTCATTTTCTCTATTTTTCTAAAATGAAATTCCACCCTTTCTCTCTAAAATTCTACCCCTTGTTGTATTCTTCTCTTGTGAGTGGAAAATTTGTGGCTTGAGCAATGTATTCTGGAGTAATAGGAACAAAAATATCTCCTACTCTGGTTTTCTCATTGTCAAAGTTAGCTATAAATTCCTCTATTACTTTTCCACTGTGCCCATTAAATTTTCTTAGGAATTCTAATAACCCTACTTGGTAGAGTCTTTCTATTGTTTCTCTACTCCAGTTTTCCAATTGAAACCCATTTGGTTCAATCCTACTTCCCATACCAGAATCTGGGTGCCTTTGTTCCTTTTGGTTTCTCTAACAATGTAAATAAATCTCCACTGTAAATAATCTCATGACATAACAATAACTCTGTGTTTTTTTCATTTTTTTTTTCAATTTTAATACAACATAGATATAATATTTATAGCCAAAGAAGAAATATTTTTCTTGGTATATGTATTGAAAAACAAGATTTGCTTTCAAAAACAACAAGAGTGTGACATACCATTATCCAAGATCTTTTACTTATAGATGCATTGAAATTACATATAACAGAGATAATTAACCATCGAACTTAAAAGCACATAAACAATGTAGAAATAACCAAAAGAACATGAAAACATGACACAATGGTTTTATTACGGAGTTAATCCAATTTGGACTATGTCTATGGGACCTTCTCAATAGTGGGGAGGCCTTCATTCATTAAGTGGCATAAAAAGAGATAAAATTACAAGCAATATTCTTTATAATCCTTATACCTCCAAGCTGGAAGATGGATGAAGAATGGAGAGCCCAGCTTCATAAATAGGCAGTACCACTGAACTCTTGGTGGAAAATCATGCAAAAACGCCTATCCAAACACCCAATTTGGATAATCGGGCCTTTCGCAACTTCTCAGAACCTCCCTACTTCTCAAGACGATGTCTCGACTTGCTGTCATGGTTAGGGTTTATTGTACAATGGATTTTGAATTAATCAGCCAGTCCTTTCTGCCTTTCTCCAACACAGATGGTCCTTCATATAAGATGGCGGAAAAATCCCTCAATACCCAGGTAGTTCCAAACAAACGTTGAAGTTTAGCAAGAAGGCATTTCCAACAGAGGTTCTCAGGGCCTTGACTACTATGTGGCAACAACCCTTACAAACATGGAAAAAACCCTTGAACTACGTGTTGAACTCGACGACATTTTACAATCAGTGTTTCCTCACAATCAGTGGTTTCATCGGCGTACAGACCAACCCATACATCAAGCGGCCTATGATATAATAGACCTGCTGAGAGTATTAAACATAACATATAAAATCTTAGGTCCAGAAACCCCATCGCAAATCGTAATCGGTGTGGAATCGGAGTTGGTACTCTATGCTACTGCTCCCCTTTTGCGAACTTTGATTGCGATATATATCGCATCGCAACTGGACTCCATCGGGTCGATTTGTAAACACTGGATTCCCTCTGATCTGTGATATGCGATATCGCAATCACAATGGGGATCCTATCGGGGACCGATTCAAAAACACTTTGCCTTTTTGCGATGGGCGATTGCGATTTAATCACATCACAACCATAACTCTCTTGGGTCAATTTTCTTTAAGTCACGGCCTCTTCCTCCTGCGATCTGTGATATGTGGGACCAACGAAAACCTGCCACTTGGCACTCCCCCATTCATTGAGAGTGTCTGCCACATCATCTCCTCTTACCATCTGTTCAAGTCAAACATAAACTTTGACTTGCTCTAACGTCTTCGTATGAACTTGGATTTGAGTGTCATTCAAACCATTGGAATCAAGATGACGAGCACTTTGATCCAATGCTAAGTTTACTTAGATTCTACCACTTTGAGTTTTGAGCCTTTTACCATGCCACTGTTACTTTCTGAAGATCCTCCTGGATCAATCCTCCCAATAAGAGATTTTGGACCGCCAAAAGCCTTTTCAGTCAATTGGAAAGCGACAAAATTTCTCCCACTTTCTCTTTGTGCATCCGTCGAGATTTACTTGGATGCATTCCTTTGAAGCCAACATAAATGTACTCCACATCTTCCCATCACGAAGTTATGGTTTTCCAGTTGAGTATGATATCTTCGGCCAACTTATCTAGATACTTTGGTGCAAAATCATCCACTGCAGGAATCTGTGCAACCTCTTCAATATCCATAATCAATGGAAGTTCATAAAGCTTTATGTTTTCAATATTTATCACTAAGTACATTTGCATGTAAGCAGGTAAGTCAAGACGAAAAGCATTGTCTCCAATATTTTCCAATATGGTGAAGGGACCATATCAAATGGGTCTTAATTTCTTCCCTTCTCCCTTCATTCTATCCTTGCTAATGTGGAGCCATACCTTGTCCCCAACTTGAAAGTGCTGGTCAACCTCATGCTTATCATTTCAATCTTTATACCGAGCTTGAATCTTCTCCAACTATTCATGTACTTCTTGATGAATCACATGTATCTGCTAAATAAACTTCCGTGCTTTGTCCTTATCATCTCATCCATTGCCATCTTCATCTTTCTCAAAGACCATGAATAAGGGATCTCTTTGTAGATAGCCAAAACATGCCTCAAATGGTGAGCTCTGTGTAGATGAATGTGTCACTCGATTATATGCATGTTGCACATAAGGAAGTTGTTCATTCCACAAATTGGGATGTTTTCCACAATAGCCTCGTAACAAGTGTACCACGGTGTGGTTGACGACCTATGTCTGTCCATCCGTCTGTGGATGAAATGTCTTACTTCTTTTCATCTTAGTGTCCATCATTCTCCACAAGTTGGTCCAAAACTATCCAAGAAAGCAAGAGTCTCGATCTAACACAATAGATGTGGGAAACCCAAAATGGACCCAAACATGTTGAAAGAAACGATAAGTAGTCTTCTCAGTAGTGACCTTCTTTTTACAAGGCATAAAAAAAACACATTTTACTAAAATGATCCACAACGACATACAAATAGTTGTGACCTTTCCTAGACATAGGAAAATCTCCTACAAAGTCCATGGACACACTTTCCCATTGTCGACTCAGAATAAGGAGTGGTGTGTAGAGCCCAAATTTTCTATTAGAGGGCTTTGAAACAAAACACAACACACAACCCTTTATAAAGCGAGTCACAATGTTTTTCATATGAGGCCAAAAAGAAAACCTCTGTAAATGACATAAATTTTTTTCAATCAAAAAATGATCAGACACCGAAGATGTATGAGCCTCTCAGATTACATGTACCCTTTTATAAATGGGTATGCACAACTTGCCAATGTGGTACAATAGTTTTCCCTGCAAATAATAATTTTCCGCCTGCGATCCATGAGTCAGTTTTTCATATATGTCTTTAAAATCATCATTGTTACCATATTGTTCAGAATAACTTTCTAACGATAAAGAAACATTTTGAAAAAATACAGATGCAAAAATAGGAGGGCGAGAAAGCATATCTACTACTTTGTTGCTGGTGCCCTTCTTGTATCTTATTACCAAATAAAACTGTTGGAGGAATCCCATCCATCTGAAATGATGGGATTATTGAAGCTTGGTTTGTGACTGAAGGTACTGCAAGGGCTGATGATCTATATGGATGATGGTCTCCTTGCTGATCAGGTAGTGTTTCCACTTCTTCACACTCTGAACCAAGGCATACAACTCCTTGTCGTATGTGGGATAATTCACAATAGCCTGGGAGAAAGTCTTTGAATGGTAACATACAGGCTTTCTTTGCTGCATCAATACAGTGCCCATGGCATATCCGCTGGCATTTGTTTCAATCTCAAAAGGTTGCTAAAGGTTTTGGAAGGCTAGCACTGATGCTGTGTTGATCTTCTCTTTCAGCGTGTCGAAATATTTCTACTACTTTCCTCCCCACTGAAAGGCCTGCTTCACACTGGTCAATGCGTGCAAGGGGGTTGCAATAAAAGAGAAGTTCACAATGAACCTTCTCCAATATTGTACCATGCCCAAGAAAATTCAGACCTTTATAACATTTTTGGGCTCAGGTCAGTTCATAATCGCATCCAGTTTAGAGGGATCTATCCTCAATTGCCCATTACCGACTATGTGGCCAAAATAAACCAGAGAGGTCTTCCCAAACTCACACTTTGAAAATTTTATATACAATTTTTCTTGTTTAAGAACATCAAGCACTTTCTTCACATGACATGCATGTTCCTCCCATGTCCTACTATACACAAGAATATCGTCCAGATATACAAGCACAAAATTATCAAGAAAAGGCCTAAATTGATCATTCATTACCCTGATAAACATGGTTGGAGCATTGCAAAGTCTGAATGGCATCACCATCCATTCGAGCAACCCTTATTTGGTTTTGAACATAGTCTTCCAAACGTCCTGCTATGAAATTCTAACCTGGTGATATCCACTTCGCGAATCCATTTTTGTAAAATAAACAACATTTTTCAATTGATCTATCAATTCATCAATGCGAGGCTGAGGGTATCGATTCTTCACCGTAATCTTGTTTAACGCCCTGTATTCTATGCACATTCTCCAAGTGTCATCTTTCTTTGACACCAACACGATTGGTGAGCCACACGAAGAAGAACTCGGTCAGATGACTCCCTGATTTAACAATTCCTGCACCTATTTCTTGATCTCCTCCATCTTGATAGAAGCCATCCTGTACATGCCAACATTTGGTAAAGGAGCATCCTGTTGTAAATGGATCTCATGTTGGATTTCTTATTTTGGGGGCAATCCTCTTGGTTCTTGAAAGAATCCATCATAATTAGAAATAATTTCAAATAATTCTTTCTTATGATCAGGATTACAACCTTTGAAAGTGTCAACCATCTTGGCCTCTTTCTCTCTCACTATCATGAGCATGCACCCTTTACTGGAATTAACCAGTGGTTAAATCTGTCCTATGCTTACAAGGCTAGCACTAAATTTTTTATGTTGAGATTTGACTATATATTATACCCCATCCTTTGTGACGTGGTATTTGTTTTCATGCCGAAAGAAAACTGCCTTTCTGTCATATATATATGGGCTTCCCAATATGATTCCCCATATGTCCAAAGGCAAAACATCTAATTCTACCTCATCAACTAATTTTGAAGCAATAACAAATCTGGCCCTACACTGCTTGGTAACCTGAAATTTGGCTTTATCGCTTACCCAGCCAAGTGGGTATGGACTCAGATGAGGCTTAATTTCAAGGCCTAACTTTTTCACTAAGGACTCTGAGATTAAGTTTTCTTGGGAACCTGAATCGAACAAAGCCTACACCTTCTTACGTTTTATAACAACTCTAATGTGGAATAACTCAATTCTCATTTTCTCATTACTTATAGGCTCATTCAAATAACTAGTACTTGTAATCGAATCATAACTATCATTAATAGAAAGAGTACCTCTTGCACCCACAGTTGTGATCAATGTCTCATCACCAGCATTTGATCCAAGGTCATGCATTATTGCCACTGTCTTCTGCTTCACCTTTCCATTGAATCTCTTATGTCTCAGCTCCAAATGCAGCTTCCAGTAGTGGTCCTCATCATGCCCATCTTTCTTGCAATGAGTGCAAGACAATGTTTCTTTGTCCCCTTTCTTGGTTGCAACAATTTTCTTATCCTTCCCTTTTCCTTTCTTCTGGAATTTTCCATGTTGAGGTTTGAATGACATCTTCTTGGCTTGATCATCTATGTCATTCTTTCCTTGGATTTCAATATGAATAGCCTTTACGTTGGCTGCATCAATTGTAGTAGGCTCGAACACTAACTGTGAGTGTCTTATGTAACCATGTAGCACACCTACATACTTAGTTACAGTCTCGGGTGAATATAATGAGATGCCCATATTCAATGCTTGTTTCCGAAATTCTTCAGTGAAGCTTTGCACATTTTGGCCTTTACCTTGCCTTAGATATTTCCATTCCATAAGTGCCTTTTTTATATAACCCAAAGGGTAAAATTGGTCCTTCAATGCACAAATAAAACTATACCAAGAGGACAAAATCTTACTTGACTTTGTGCTTCCCTTCTACAACACTGCTCTCCCACCAAATATAAAGTAGTGTCGTTCAACCGAAGGGATGCTAACTGGAATTTCACCTCATCTTCTTTGATCTGCTAGATATGGCAGTAAACCTCTATTTGTCTTATCCAATTATTGAGTTTTTATGCACTATATTCTCCATTGTACATGGCCAGGTGAAACTTTACGTCTAATTTGAAGAACGGTTTCTTAGATGTCTACTTGGAATTTCTGTGAGAGTGATGATAACTATCACTTGGTGAAGGAGAGGGAGGAGGCTCTTCTCCACCACCTTCATGATTTTCTGACCCATGGTCATCGACATCCTTCTTTTCATGCCCAAGTGCCTTCTCATACTCTGTGAACAACTTATCTACTTTCCCTGCCATATTGTAGAATACCTTGTAGAAATTATGTTCCTCTTCCCAACGAGCTTCTTCATTGGCCATGTTTCTTCTTCGATGTTCACTTCCTGCTTCAGGATCAAAGGACTTAAGCATTCCTTCTCCTTTTCGCAAATTTTTTTGGGCTAGCATAAACTCCTGCAATTCGCATCTACAAAGACCCACTCTGATACCAAACTTCATCAAAGATATTTTACTTATATATGCATCATAATTACATATAACAGAGATACTTAACCATGGAACTCAAAAGAACATAAATAATGTGGAAATAACCAAAAGAACATGAAACCATGACACTATTATTTGATTACGGAGTTCATTCAATTTGGAAAATGCCTTCATGCCCTGCTCAATAGTGGGGAGACCTTCATTCATTAAGTGGCATAAAAGGAGATAAAAGTAAAAGAAACATTTTTTATAATCCTTATACCTCCAAGCTGGAAGACGGATGAAGAATGGAGAGCCCAACTTTAGAAACAAATAGTACCACTGAACTCCTAGCGAAAAATCATGCAAAAACGACTATCCAAAAACCCAATTTGGATAATCGAGCCTTCTACAACTTCTTAGAACCTCCCTGCTGCTCAAGGCGAGGTCCTAGCCTGCTACCAGGGTCAGCGTCTGTTGTACAATGGATTATGAATTAATTGGCCAGTCCTCTCTACCTTTCTTCGACAAGGATGGTCCTTTATATAAGCTGGTGGCAAAATCCCTCAATACTCGGGCAGTTCCAAACAAACATCGACATTTAGTAAGAAAGCATTTCTCTAGGGGGCTAATAATATTATCTGGCAACAACCCTTACAAACATGGCAAGACCCATTTAACTGCGCTTTAAACTTGACGGCATTTTACAATTGACATTTCCCTGCAATCGATGGTTTCATCGATATACAAACCAACCCATACATCAAGTGGCCTATGATACAGCAGACGTGCTGGGAGTATTAAACATAACATATAAAATCTTAGGTCTAGAAACCCCATCGCAAATCGCAATTGGCATGGAACTAGGGTTGGTACTCCATGATACTGCTCCCCTTTTGTGAACCGTGACTTTGATATATATCACATTGCAACTGGACTCCACTTGGGCCGATAGATATCGCAATCACAATTGGGATCGAGCTAGGGGCTGATTCAGAAACACTTTTCCTTTTTGCGATGGGCAATTGCAATTTGATCACATTTCAACCATAACTCTCTTGGGATGATTTTCTTTAAGTTGCATCATATTCCTCCTGCGATTTGTGATATGTGGGTCCAATGGTAGCTTGCCACTTGGCGCTCCACCATTCACTGAGAGTGCCTACCACGTCATCTCCTCCTGCCATTTGTTCAAGTCAAACATAAACTTTGACTTGCCCTAACTTCTTCGTATGAACTCAGATTTGAGAGTCATTCACACCATTGGAATCAGGATGACGATCACTTCGATCCGATGCTAAGTTTACCCATATTCTACCACTTTGAGTTTTGAGCCTTTTACTATTCCACTAGTACTTTATGAAAATCCACCTAGATCATAACCAAGACTTGATCTGGACTTTTGAACACTTTTTGTGATGAGAGAAAAAAATATTCTGAGTTTGGCTTTGAAAACACCCTTTTTGGAAGATACTCTATCAAAATGCGTTTGAGAACACTCTTCTTATCCCTATCCTTCCTTATGACTGAGTTTTGGACACCTTCAAGTTTGATTTTAACCTTCTTTGCCTTTAATCAACACCATACTTATTTTAGAAATTCAATCTTACTCTGATTTTAGAAATCATCAAATTCTGGAAATGAAAAATCCTCTTTGGCTTCTTAAAAATCGGATTTGATTATGAATGAAACACTCATTTCTGTTCTTCAAAAATTGAATTTGATTATGAATGAAACACTCCTTTCTGTTATTCAAAAATAAAATTTGATTTCTAGAAATGAATATTGTTCTTTGTTTCTATTGTAGCGGCTACAACCACCCTCCAAAATTTTGGCTTGCACCCAATTTCAGAGCCTCCCTTGAGAGTTTCACTTGATGACTGCACATGCTCAGGTTCACTCTGTGAGCTCATGTGAGTCCTTACATTCGCCTTGCTTGTTCATTTCATTCAAGTTTCTACATGCTGGTGTCTAAGTCATGCTTTTGACCATGTTTTGGTTATGCTCAAAGTCTTCGCTTCATATGTGCTTGTTGTGTTCGCTATGAAAGCATCTGTCGCACTCACACACAGAGTCACATTCTATCATGCAAGCATCATCTCGATCAATGAATGTTAAATCATGAGTGTCATGCTTGTCACTTGCACCATCGGCTAGTCATGTTGAACATGTGTGTCTAGATGGTTTGAGTCGTTTCATCGTCGAGTCATGAGAGTGTGTGTCTGCATGATTAGCTATGCATCTTTTGATCATTCACACACTTAGTCATTTTCGCTTAAGTTTTGACAACAAAACTCCCCTCTGACAGCCAGGCCATCACCCTGCCATCGACTTGATCAACTGTCAACTAGAACAACGCAGAAGCATCAATAAAGTCTCTTCAAGCTGCGCTGCCCACAAGCAATTCAATCCACTTTCATATTGACCACCCGGACAGTCAAACCCGACAGTCACCGCGAGACTGACTCCCCTCAAAAATTGCATAGAGGCCACTGACATTACTTGCTCAAATAACTAAGGAAATTGTACAGACAGGCTGGACATACACCAAGTGCCCGTCCCTATCTTCCTCAGAAAATTATGTAGTTTTCCCAGCCAGTCATCCCAACAGTCGACCATTTTCTCATCCAAGAAATTGCATAGTTTTCATGAGTAGGCCTTCTGCTGCCCAACAGTTTGCTTAGCTAAGAAATTACATAGAGATGATCAGCAGGTTGGCCTCCTAGCCTTAGTGCAGTTTCCTCTGCCAACAGCTCCTAGCAATAGACTACCAGTTCCCTCCACGAATTGCGCAGTTTTTGCTGCCAGTGACCCAGCAGCCAACTGCTAGTTCCCTCTAAGAATTGTGCAGTTTTGGCTGCCAGAGACCCTATCATCCAACTGCTAGTTCCCTCTAAGAATTGTGCAGTTTTGGTTGCCAATGACCCCAGCAGCCAACTATCAGTTCCCTCTGGGAATTGCGCAGTTTTGGCTGCGAGGCTCAAGGGGAGTTCCTCCCAAAAACTACGCAATCTCTGCCTACTAACCCTCCTTGAAGCTCGACTTGTTCCTCTAGAAAATTGTGAAAATTTAGCCTTCCAGACCCTGCTACCCACTCGTTCTCAAAACTGCGCAGATCCTGGCTACCTTTCCTTCCTACAATCTAGACTGTCCCTCCCAAAATTTGTGCAATTTTTCCTTCCAACCGAGCCAGACATCGTAGACATTCATTTTCGACTTGGATAGCCTATCTTCATCACTTAGTGACTCTTGTGCAGTTTTCAATAGCAGTGCCTGGAGCCATCATCCTGCTTCACAACCTTGCTGCCTCTCTCAGTCACTTGCATCCGAAATGATCCTGTGTCATGGTAGACTAGTAGGTTTTGGATTTGAGGTCGTCTCATAATGAGCGACTGTAGGTATAGGTACACCAACAAACATGGAAAGACGATGGATGGGATGAACGAAGGGAGCACAAGCAGAAGGACAGGTTCACCAATGGACGAATGAACGATGCATGCGAAGAGATGTGCTCACGAACGGATGATCATGAAAATATATGCTCACAGATAGACAAACAAGCAAACATGCAAGATGTTCTCACGAACGGATGAACAGACGAACACACGCCTTTCGTGAACAGATGATCTTGTCAAGCCTTCCAACATGTAAGCAAGGAGCAACATGCCTAAGAATCATCAAGCAAACCAAAGACCATCGAAGTCTCCACACACTTTTCCATGTAGAGGTGAAGTTGTGATACACGATGAAGACATCCATCACCCAGCAGCACTGTAGCTCGACATGCACTCCAACAACAACATGAATGTACCAACACTATCATGTTGAGTCATGTCATAAGTCATGTCGCCCACATTTCCACTATGGGCTATGTTGTCAATCAATGTAATGCAACGTGGAAGTCGAAGAGACCCACTTGTTGTACAAAGAGTCATGTAAAGTCGAAAAGTCATGGAAGTCAAATAGTCAAGAGGGTAGTCGAACAACAACAAGGGTCAGTTTTCACCCTTAGCTATAAATACCCCTTCATTTGTACATGTAAAGGACTTTTCACCTCAACTCCTCCCACATAGCCAAGAGAGTCTGTAATATTTCCTTTGAGGAGTAATTAGTGACTCCAACGCCTCCCACACGGGGTTAGTGATGTATGGTGTACCGACGTGTCATGGAACTTTCGTTTAATTTAGAAGCCTGCTACCAGAGCAACACATTTTCACACATGTACTGTAATTATTGTAAGACTAAGATTTAACACTTGTGATGCATGTCGCTTTAACCTGTGTTCTACATTTGAACTATTTTACTTGTTGTAATGCATAATCTATTAATGGGAATGTGTTGTATATGTTGTTAACGTTGTCTCACCCGTGTAGACTACTCTCTCGCACATCAGATAGAACTTTCACATGGAACTTGTTGTAAACTACTATTGCACTTGTGTGGACTAATCTGCTGAGAGTTATACGTGTTATCTTCCCTTGTATGTTGTGACTGTCGCATCCATGTGGACTACTCCGTCAGAAGCTGTGTCTGTTGTGTTGTGTGTTCCTAGAAGTGTTGGGGTTTGATCCAGGTGGATCTCCAGACACCAGTGGCATGGAAAAGGCTCAAAATTAAAAGCGGCTGAAAGACGATTAACTTGACATCAGATCGAAGTGCTCGTCGCCCTGATTCCAACGGTGTGATCAACACTCCAATCTGAGTCTGAATGAGGAAGATAGAGGTAGTCAAAAGTTGGGTTTACTTTTTGCTGACTGGGTAGGATTAACAAAGACACAATTTGAACTTTTCCAGTGGATAGAATTCGGCCAACTCCGGCCAGATTCTGGGAGAAATTGTCACTTAGTTAAAATGACTCCTTCAGTCAAAAATCCAATTTTTCAAAAAGGGAATATCGTTTTATTTAAACAAAAGAAATATTAAAAAAGGGTGGCAGGCCACCAACCCCACTGCCCCAACCTTATCCACATGACATATATATTATATTAGTCGAGGGGCGGGCCACTACCCTGGCCCCTCCCACAAAACCGTTGAAACCACAAGTGGGAAAGGTGGGGCATCCCTTGGGGCATGGACCCAACCTCCCACACACCATCTATTAATGAAGATACCGTCTATTAAATAAAAAGGCATTAATATATGTGGTAAAAGAGGAGGGGTGAGATTTGATCCCCCGATCCCTCCTCAACAACTTTCCAATTTTAACCAACTGCGCTACAACAGAATTCTTGAGAAATATGTCACTTTTTTATTATTTAAATGCAGTTTATCAGTTTGCCCAGGTAGAGGAGGGAGTGCACGTAGTTCGAGGCAGATTTTTGCAGGAGGGCTAGATTTTCACTTTGTCAGATTTTGACAAATTTTATATGGTTTTAGCATTTCTCGATGCCACGAACGCAATGGCGTTGCTCATTTCTCCATCATAGTTCTGCATTTTTCGGCCATTTTTCAGTATGGAGGTATAAAACTCCTTTTTTGTAACTAATTCTTGTATCTTTTTTCTCATGCCACTTAATGAATGAAGGCTTCCCCATTGATCGAGAAGGGCCCAGAGACGTATTCCAAGTCGGACGAACTCCTTTATCAATTCTTGTTGTCTTCTTTCATGTTTTATGTGTTTCTCCTCTTCTCTCATGTGCACATTAAATTTCTACATTAAGCTACAATTTATGCATGTAATTCTTTAACACATCTATAAGCAAAAGATCTTGGATCAAGTGGTATCAGAGCAGGTCTTTTTGGATGTGAATTGCATGTTTGTATGCTAACAAGAAACAGGATCCAAAGAGGTGAAGGGAAACTAAAGTCTTTCAATCCTGAAGCGGGGCGTACACATCGAAGGAGAAACATGGCAAATGAAGAGGCTCATCATGAAGAGGAGCGCAATATCCACAAAACCTTCTATATAATGGCAGAAAATGTCGGTCAGTTGCTTTGAATTCTGGAGAAAGTAGAAGAGAGAAATCTAGAAGAACAAGGTTCAGTGCATGGAAATGGTGAAGAAGAACCCCCTCCTTCTCCTTCCATGAGTGAAATCTCTTCTTCTTCTCATCACCATCATCATAGAAATTCAAGGGATGCATCTAAGAAACCTTTCTTTAAATTAGATGTCAAATTTGATCTTCCCATGTTTAACGGTGAAAGTAATGCAGAAAAGATTAATAACCGGATTAGGAAGATTGACATCTACTGCAGGATTCAGCAAATCGAAGAGGACGAGGCAGAGATTCAGCTGACCTCCTTCTGCTGAGTAGCACTGATCTCGTCTGGTGGGAAAGAAAATTGCGAAGTAGTAAGAGTGTGGGTAATATTCCTTCCTCATGGCCTAGTTTCATTTCTGCATTAAAGGAACAATCCTATCCCTTGGGTTATAAACAAAAAGCCTTAATGGATTGGCAATACTTAAGGCAACAAAGAGGTCAGGATGTTCAAATATTTACAGAGGAATTTAGAAAATAGGCATTTAATTTGGGCATTGCACTTGACTCACCTGAAGTAGTAACTAAGTATATTGGACCATTACATAGTTACCTTATACATTCATTATTATTGTTTGAACCAACTACTATTGACTCAGCCAGTGTAAAGGAAATTCATATTGAGAACAAGGGTAAAAATGAAAGAGACGATCATTTCAAGAAACCACCTTTCAAACCTCCAAATGGAAAACCCAAAGTGAAAGGAAAAGGAAAGGAGAAGAGGACGACATCAACCAAGAAAGATGAAGGAGAAGGACCTTATTGCACTCACTGCAAAAAGGAAGGTCATGACGACGATCATTGTTGGAAACTGTACCCAGAAAAGAGACCAAATAAGTATGGAGGAAAAGGCAAGTAGAAGACAATGGCAACTGTGAAGCAAGACCTTGGATCTGATTCCAAAGATGAAGCATTGATCACAACAGCAGGAACAAAAGGTACTCTTACGCCTCATGTTAATTCTGAATCACATGAAGGCACTAGTTCAATAAACGAGTCTCTTCCTAATGAACGAAAGAGAATTGAGCTATTTCATATTAGAGTTATCATAAATCATATGAAAGTGGAAACTCTATTTGATACCGAATCCCAAGAAAACTTAATTGCAGAGTCCTTGGTAAATAAGCTAGGCCTAGAAACCAAACCACATCCAAAACCTTACCCACTTGGATGGATACATGATAAAGAAAATTTGAATGTAACTAAGCAGTGCAAGGTTAAATTTGTGATTGCTTCTAAGTTAGTGGATGAGGTAAAACTTGATGTGATACCATTGGATATCTATGGCATGGTGTTAGGGAGTCCATATCTATATGATAGAAAGGCAATCTTCTTCCATAATGAAAACAAATACCAAATCAAAAAAGATGGGGTATAATATATTGTAAGGGCTCATCAAACTAAAATCAATGCCAACCTTGTAAGTGTAGGACAAATGAAGAGGTTGGTGAATTCCAGTAAGGGTTGCATGCTTATGGTTGTAAGGGGAAAAGATGCAGAATTATCTGATGCTTTCCAGGGTTGTGATTATGTGCATAAAAGTAATTATGTGAATTAATTTCTAACTATGATGAGGTGTTTAAGGAACCAATGGGATTACCTCCGAAGAGGGAAATCCAACATGAGATCCATTTGCAGCGTGACACTCCTTTACTGAATATTGGCATGTACAAGATGTCAACCATTGAGATGGAGGAGATCAAGAAGCAGGTGCAGGAACTATTGAACCAAGGGGTCATCAGACTGAGCACTTCTCCATGTGTCTCATCAATTGTCTTAGTGCCGAAGAAAGATGGCATATGGAGGATGTGCGTGGATTATTGAACACTAAACAAAATCACGGTGAAAAATTGTTACCCTCTTCCCCGCATTGATGACTTATTAGATCAGTTAAAGAATGTTATCTATTTCACCAAATTGTATTTGCGTAGTGGTTATCACCAGGTCCGAATTGCAGAGCAGGATGTGTGGAAAACCACCTTCAAGACCAAATAAGGGTTGTTCAAATGGATGGTGATGCCATTCAGACTTTGCAATGCTCTATCCACTTTCATGAGGGTCATGAATGATCTCTTTAGGCCTTTCATTGATGAATTTGTTCTTGTATATCTAGATGATATTCTTATCTTTAGTAAAAGTTGGAATGAACATGTATGCCATGTGAAGAAAGTGCTTGATGTATTGAGAAAAAGAAAAACTCTATGTAAATTGTCAAAGTGTGAGTTTGGGAAAACCTCTTTGGTTTACCTAGGTCATATTGTTGATCATGGTCAGTTAAAAATTGATCCTTCTAAAGTTGAAGCAATTGTAAATTGGCCTAAGCCTATTAGTGTAACCAAGGTTTGCAACTTTTTGGGTGCAGTACAGTATTGGAGGATATTTATTTCCAATTTCTCTATTATTGCAGCACCTTTACATGCATTGACAAGTGTAAAGCAAGTCTTTCAATGGGGAGGAAAGTAGCAAAAGTCCGTTGAAACATTGAAAGAAAATATTAGCACTGCACCAGTCTTGGCCTTAGGAGATCTCCAACAGCCATTCGAGATTGAGACAGATGCCATCGGATTTGCCATGGGAGCTGTATTGATGCAAAAAAAGAAGCTAATATGTTACCATTCAGATAAGTTCTCTCAGGCTGTGATAAACTATCCCACTTATGACAAGGAGTTATATGCGTTGGTCCAGAGTGTGAAAAAGTGGAAACACTACCTGATTAACAAGGAGACCATCATCCATACGAATCATCAACCCTTGCAGTATCTTCAGTCACATACCTAGTTGTAGCAATCTTGTCATTTCAGGTGGATGGGTTTTCTTGAGAAGTTTCATCTGGTAATAAAGTATACAAAGTGCACTAGCAACAAAGTGGCTGATATGCTGTCTCACCCTCCTATTTCTACTTCTATTATTTTTCATAATGCTTCGTTATCTTTTGAAAGTTATATTGAACAATATGCTAACGATGATGACTTTAAGGAGATTTATGCAAAACTAACCCATGGTTCATAGGTGGACAGCTATCACTTGCAAGGGAAATGGTTGTATCACCTTCGAAAATTATGCATACCTACAAGAGAAAAGGTACATGTGATCTGGGAGGCCCACACCTCCCTTGTGTCTAGTCATTTTTGTTTTGAAAACACTTTGTGTCATGTACAAAGGTTTTGCTTTTGGCCTCATATGAAGAACATTGTGACTTGCTATGTAAAGGGATGTGTGATGTGTTCTATTTCAAATCCCTCTAATATAAATCTTGGGCTCTACACACCACTCCCTATTCCAAGTCGTCCATGGGAAAGTGTGTTGATGGATTTTGTAGGAGGTTTGCCTTTGTCTAGAAAAAGTCACGACTATTTGTATGTCGTCGTTGACCGTTTTAGTAAGATGTGTATTTTAGTGCCTTGTAAAAAGAAGATCTCTGTAGTGCAGACTAATATTTTCTTTCAACATTTTTGGTTCCATTTTGGGTTGCCCACATCGATTGTGTCAAATTGGGACTCTCACTTTCTCGGAGAGTTTTGGACCAGCTTGTGAAAGATGATGGACACTGAGTTGAAAAGAATCACGGAATTTCATCCATAGACTGATGGACAGACAGAGGTTGTCAACCACACCGTGGTCCACTTGTTGCGAGGCTATTGTAGGAAACATCCTAAGTTGTGGGATGTGCATCTTCCATATGTGCAACATTCCTACAATCGAGCAGTACACTCATTTACGCATCCTTCACCAAGCAGTACAAGGCTCGACATGACAAACATTGAGTCGACCATCAATTTCAAGTGGGCGACAAAGTGTGGTTCCATATCAGCATGGACATGATGAAGGGAGAAGGGTGACCAATCCGGTATGGTCCATTCACCATCTTGGAAAAGATTGGAAACAACGCCTTCCGTCTCGATTTGATGATATATATGCGAATGTACTCCGTAGTGAATGTGGAAAACTTAAAGCTGTATGAGCCACCATTGATTATGGAAACCAAAGAGGTGGGAAAAATTCCTACAGTTTATGACGTTGCACCAGAGTACCTTGATGAGTTACCTGAAGATATCATCCTTGACAGAAGAACCAAGACTTCATGACGAGGAGATGTGGAATATCTTAGAGTTGGTTTCAAGGGGATGCGCCCTAGCAAGTCAAAATGGCTGGAAAAAGAAAGAGTGAGGGAACAATTCCCTCACTTTCCAATTGACTAATAAAGCTTTTGGTGGTCCAAAAGCTCCTCAATGGGGAGGATTGATATAGGTGGATCTCCAGGCACCAGTGGCATGGAAAAGACTCAAAATTCAAAGTGGTGGAAAGACGATTAACTTGACATCAGATCGAAGTGCTCGTCGCCCTAATTCCAACAGTGTGAACGACACTCCAATCCAAGTCTGTATGAGGAAGATAGAGGCAGTCAAAAGTTGGGTTGACTTTTTGTTGACTGCACAGGATTAACAAAAACACAATTTGAAATTTTCTGGAGGATAGAATTCGACCAAATCCAGCCAGATTCTAGGTGAAATTGGGTTGGTTAAAAGGACTCCTTCAGTCAAAAATCTGATTTTTCAAAAAGAGCATATCATTTTATTTAAACAAAAAAATTATTAAAAAAGGGTGGCGGGGCACCAACCCTGCCCCCCAACCTTATCCACATGAAATATATATTATTTTAGTGGAGGGGTGGGCCACTACCCCCTACCCCTCCCATGAAACTGTTGAAACCACAAGCAAGAAAGGTGGGTCGGCCCTTGGGGCGCATACCCAACCTCCCACCCACCATCTATTAATGAAGGCACCGCTTATTAAGTAAAAAGGTGTTAATATATGTGGTAAAAGAGGAGGGGCGAGATTTGATCCCCTGACCCCTCCTCAACAACTTTCCAATTTTAACCAACTGCACCACAATGGAATTCTTGAGAAATCTGTCACCTTTTAATTAATTAAATGCAATTTATCAGTGTGCCCAGGCAGAGGAGGGAGTGCATGTAGTTTGAGGTAGATTTTTGGAGGAGGGCCAGATTTTCACTTTGTCATATTTTGACAAATTTTATATGGTCTTAGCATTTCTCGATGCCACGAACGCAATGGCATTGTCCATTTCTCCATTAGAGTTATGCATTTTTCGGCCATTTTTCAGTATGGAGGTATATAACTCCTTTTTTATAACTGATGCTTGTACTCTTCTTGTTGGGTTGTGTTATATTCTTTCCCCGTAGTTAACAGGGGGTTTGAAGGGAAGTCGTAACCCCACTTTATGGGGTCCGAGGCAGCACCCCGAAAAATTTTGGTTTTGGACCCTATGTTAGGTTGGGTGGACCCACCTATGGTTTTGTGCATGATTTTCGCACATGTTTTTCGGTCCATGGTATTGGACGCAATGGTTTTCGGTCCATGGTATTGGATGCTTCGGCATGTATAAATATGTATTATAACATTGAAAGGAACATAATTAAAAATCAAGCTAGTAGTCTCGGTTTTGGGATCCAGGGGAAATTATTTGTGTATATGTGTTTTATGTGTTCTGCTCTAACATTATTTATTTTCTGTTTTTAGAATTCGTATGCAGGTAATTTTTGTACAGGGTTAAAAACTACATTTGGTATCAGAGCAGATTTGGCTTCAAGGGGATGCCTTTGTTGCTGAGGGGTTTCGCTCGGGCCTGTGGTAGACCCTGTTCAGTGGGAGATCTGCGAGATCGATTCTGGTGGTTAAAGAAGATGGCTAGCAGTGGAAAGATAGAGATCAAGAAATTTAATGGTCAGAGTTTTGAGTTGTGGAAACTCAAGATGGAGGATCTGTTGGTGGATAAAGATCAGTGGATTGCAGTAGATCCGGGTACTAAACCCACAGGAGTGTCCGATGAAGAATGGAAGAAGTTGGATGGACGGAAAAGAGAAAAATATGATTGTGTGTCTCAGATTCAAGTGTTGAATGTATCAGGGGAAGCTACGGCGAAGGCTTTGTGGGAGTTAGGGACTTTGTACCAATCTAAGTCTATGGTGAATAAATTGTTCCTGCGGAAAAAGCTATATAACCTGAGGATGAAAGATGGAGACTCAGTGACAGAGCATCTAAACACATTTAATACTGTGGTAAGTCAGTTAGCATCTGTTGATATTAAAATTTCAGATGAAGATAAGTGCATTAGATTGTTGTGTTCTCTACCAGATTCGTGGGATAGTCTGTTTATTGCAATAGGTAGCAATGCAACTACCTTGGAGTTTGATGAAATAGTCTCAGCCTTGCTGACGGAGGAGATGAGATGGAAAAATATGGAGAGCCAGAATGGTGATGCCTTGTCTGTATGAGGACGGTCCCAGAACACAAACAAAAATAATTCATCGAGTGGGAGATCTAAATCTAGAGGGAGATATAAATCTCCAGGAAAACCTGTAAAGGTGGTGTGTTGGAAATGCAGAAAGGAAGGCCACTTTAAAAGGGACTATAAATCTAAAGCTCCTGACAAAGGAAAGGGATCTGATGAGGCTCCTTCTGTAGAGGCAAAAACCACCTCAGATGAAGGTGGTGATGTGTACTTGGCTTCTTCAAGTACACATGTAGATCATGAGGCATGGTTGATTGACTCAGGTGCATCCTTTCACTTCACTCCCCATAGAGAGTGGTTCTACGAGCATGAGAAATATGATGGTGGTGATGTCTTCTTGGGGGATGATAGGAAGGCTAGAATCATTGGTCGCGGAAAAGTAAAGTTGAAGTTGCAAGGTGGAAGGGTTATAACGCTTCCAGGTGTTCTACATATTCCCGCATTAGCTAGAAATCTGATTTCTGTAAGCAAGATGGATGATGCAGGTGTAAAAACAGTGTTCAAGAAGGATACCTACAAAATGGTTCACAGAGCACTGGTATTTATGCGGGGAGTTCAGATTGGAACTCTGTACAAGTTGCAAGGTAGCACTGTTATTGATGGGTGCAATAGTTCTATGGTTCCTGAAAGTGGAGCAGAAAATCTAGGTTTCTCTGGAGAGAAGACCATGCTGTGGCATCAAAGGCTTGGACATATTGGAGAGAAGGGCCTTCGAATACTTCATGGTAAAGGTATGGTAGAAGGTATGAGTAATAACTCTCTAGATTTTGATTTCTATGAAAATTGTGTATATGGGAAGCAGAATCGGGTGAGTTTCCCCTCTGGTGGTAAGAGGGCGAAACATATATTAGAGCTTGTGCACAGTGATGTGTTTGGACCTATGAAGGTTCCATCACTGGGTAAGTCTATGTACTATGTATCATTTATCGATGACTTCTCAAGGAATACATGGATATATTTCCTTAAGAAGAAACCTAAAGTCTTTGACAGGTTTAAAGAATTTAAGGCTCTGGTGGAAAATCAGATAGAGAAGAAGATAAAGGTGCTAAGGACAGATAATGGTGGAGAGTTTTGCAGCAAGGAGTTTGAAGAATTCTATAAGAAGTGTGGTATATCACGGCAGAAGACTACTCCATATACACCTCAACAAAATGGAGTTACAAAAATAATTAACAAGACATTGATGGAAAGGGCAAGAAGCATGCTCAGTGGTGCTGAGTTAGGACAAGAATTCTGGGCATAGGTGGTGAAAGAGAGGGTTTCTTACCAGTCCATACCTCTTGTTACCGGCTGTGAGAAGATCAGTTCGAGAAAGAAGGCAGCCTGAAAGATGTAGTCCATCTTCATTCTGTTCAAATTTTGCTTTATCTATTACTGACGATGATCCCAGAACTATGAAGGAAGCAGTAGATTCAGAGGATGGAAAACTCTGGAAAGAGGCCATGGTTGATGAAATGGAATCTTTGCACAGAAATGAGGCTTGGGATCTGATGGAGTTGTCGACTGGAAGGAAACCCATTGGCAGCAAATGGGTGTTCAAAAAGAAGACAAATGTAGAAGGAAAAGTAGAGAAATACAAAGCTCGATTGGTAGTAAAAGGTTATTCCCAGGTGCCGAGAATTGATTTTGGTGATATTTTTTTCTCCTATTGCCAAGGTAACTTCTATTAGATTAATTTTATCTGTTGTCGTTGCTTTTGATTTTGAGGTAGAACAGATGGATGTGAAGACAACATTTCTTCACGGGGATCTGGAAGAGGAAATCTACATGAAGCAATCTGAAGGCTTTGTAGCGAAGGGTAAGAAAGAATTGGCATGCAAGTTAAAGAAGTCTCTGTATGGGTTAAAACAGTCACCAAGGATGTGGTATCAGAAATTTGATACGTTTATACGAGGACTTGGCTTCACTAGAAGCAATGCAGATCACTGTGTGTATTTTAAATTAATTGGTGACCGTGTTATTTATCTGGTCTTGTATGTGGATGATATGTTGCTGGTTGGAAATGACAAAGAAATTATCCAAGATTTGAAGACCCAATTTTCCTCCAAATTCGACATGAAATATCTTGGTGCTGCAAACTATATTTTGGGCATGGAAATTAAAAGAGATTGGGAAAAGAGGAAGCTCTGGTTAAACCAGAGGAAGTATGTCGAGACAATACTGCAGAGGTTTAATATACAAGATAGTAAACCGGTGAAGGTTCCTATTCCTGTAGGTGTGAGGTTATCTATTGAACAATGTCCCAAGACACAAGAAGAGGAAGAGGACATGTCCCGTGTTCCATATGCAAGTGCAGTCGATAGCTTGATGTATGCAATGGTATGTACTATACCAGACATTGCACATGCAGTGGGATTATTGAGCAGGTTTATGTCAAAACCAAAGAAGGAGCACTGGACAGCAGTGAAGCAGGTTTTCAGGTATTTGTGTGGCACTAGTGATTATGGTTTGTGCTACCAAGGAAGACTAGGATTGGACAAAGTGTTGAATATTCATGGCTTTGTTGATGCAGACTGGGCTGGAGATTTGGATCAGAGAAGATCTACAAGTGGGTATGTGCTTAACCTATTTGGAGGTATAGTCAGATGGATGAGTAAGAAACAATCTATAGTGGCACTATCAACTACAGAGGCAGAATACATGGCAACCACTCATGCAAGCAAGGAAGCAGTTTGTTTGCAGAGATTGTGTTCAAGTATGGGGCTAGTACAGGAAGCTATAATGATAGACTGTGACAACTAAAGTGCAATTTTCTTGGCAAAGAACCCTGCATATCATTCAAAGACAAAGCACATTGATGTTCAGTATCACTTTGTAAGGGATATGATAGAGGACAAAAAGGTGTTGCAGGTAAAGGTGGACACTTTGAAGAATACTGCAGATGCATTGACAAAATCTGTGAGCTCTAAGAAGTTCTCTTGGTGTAGAGAGACAATGGGCATTTCAGGGCTGGGAAAATGACTAAGCTCTCTTGTGGCTCCCTGTGGAAAGAAAACAACAAGGGGGGAGAATGTTGGGTTGTGTTATATTCTTTCCACGTAGTTAACAAGGGGTTTGAAGGGCACCTATAACCCCACTTTATGGGGTTTGGACCCTATGTTAGGTTGGGCGAACCCACCTATGGTTTTGTGCATGATTTTCGCACATGTTTTTTGGTCCATGGTATTGGATGCGATGGTTTTCAGTCCATGGTATTGGATGCTTCGGCATGTATAAATATGTATTTTAACATTGAAAGGAACATAATGAAAAATCAAGCCGGTAGTCCCGGTTTTGGGATCCAAGGGAAAATATTTGTGTATATGTGTTTTATGTGTTCTGCTCTCGCATTATTTATTTTCTGTGTTTTAGAATTCGTATGCAGGTAATTTCTATACGGGGTTAAAACCTACACTTATTTCTCATGCCACTTAATGAGTGAAGGCCTCCCCATTGATCAAGCAGGGCCCATAGACGTAGTCCAAGTTGGACAAACTCTGTTATCAATTCTTGTTGTCTTCTTTAATGTTTTATGTGTTTCTCCTCTTCTGTCATGTGCACATTAAATTTATATGTTAAGCTACAATTTATGCATGTAATTCTTTAACACATCTATAAGCAAACGATCTTGGATTAGGACTACTCCTAATCAACCTGGAACTCACTGTCACCCTCTCCCTCGATAGTGAAAGAACCATTGACACAAGTGGCACTTACACTCACCACGAATGTGAACCTCACTTCTCGAAGACAAAACAAACCACTCTCATATGCTGACAAGAAAAAGCTAAGGAAAATCCTTGAGATAATGGCAAGCGGGCCATCGTACCGGATGGGACTCCCACACCAAATGGTGTGAGGTCTAGTTGGGAATTCATACCGGGGTGATCCCTTGATGTTGGCAAATCCAACACCAACAGTCTCTTCAAAAATCAAAATTGTTTTTTGGAATAAAATACTCTTCTCTCTCCCTCAAAATCGATTTTGGAAATGAATACTACTTTTTGTCTCTCAAAAATTGAAATTGATTTTTGGAAATACACTCTTCTCTATCCCTCAAAATCGATTTTGGAAATGAATATTTCTCTTTGTCTCTCAAAAATCAAAATTAAATTTTGGAAATACACTCTTCTCTTTCCCTAAAAATTGATTTTGAAAAAAAATACTCTCTATCTCTCAAAAATCGAAATTGGAGATGTACCAATTATCCACTGTATGTAGTAGAACCATTCATTCATTTACTGCCTTTGAGAAATCAATTTTTGGAGATAGGAATGAAAATCAACCCACAGGGTGATCACAATTCTGCTCAACTGCATAATCCTCCTCAAAATCGAATTTGGAAAAATAAAAAAAATCAACCTACACGTCAATTCATCTTTGTTGTTAGCATTTGTGTTCACTGCTTCTTAGAAATCAAATCTTGGAGGAAATCAATTTCTGCATGTTTATCCAACAGTTAAAATTCGATTTTGGATTTGTTGCTGAGTCTAATTAATACTACTAAAGTTTCATGTGTAACAACCTCACACTTGGAGTTTGAATGCAGAATTTTGATGCCACTACGCAGTTAGGAACTCAGATTTTCCACCAACCTTTTCCTTGCTTGGAGTTTGTAGTATTGTTTAACTAGAGTTTTATATAAAGTAATCTCACACTTGGAGCCTGAATAATGCCACCACACAATGTTAACTTGGATTTCCTCCAACATTCACTCCTCAGAGTTTAATTCAACTGCCACATCACTTGATTCCCTTTGACTGCCAGCATTTAACTCAATCTTAGACTTTAGATCCAAAATACCTATAATAAAATCCTACTTTCACTTGATTGCGGAATTCTTGGGATATGGTTGGAGATCTTAATGTGTTTTTTAGCAGGATTTAATCACTCGATGTTCTCCTTAAATTTATGATATTAAAACTTACGCATACCCTATTCCTTTGTTTCTATTTCAAAACAGTTGCATTCCTACCTGAGCCGAGGTGTTACAATCTCATTGAGTTCGTTGTTTTTTTCTCATGAAGGTACCCTTTGTATCTGCTACTCCCTTCTGCGCAAATGATGAATTTCTTTTTCCCCTCTGCGTGAAGGTGCTTGCTCTGTATTTTTGTATATTTGTTTTTTCATAGATGATGACCATTTCTTATGATTTTTTGTGGATGTTTGACCAGGCTTTGAATCCTATCCGTGGTAGCCTCGCACCCATTTCTTCCTCTTTCGTCGTTTTATATTACCATTCCCTTGCATCATTTGTATGCATCAAATTGATGTTTGAAACCAAAATCGATTTGTTATTGCCATTTCTTTGTATTATTGTTTGCGCCATATATTTTGTCCAAATATTTTTAAATTATGCACCCACCATGGTTTTGAATTATATGTGCCTCTTTGGTATATTGCATACTTTGAAATTTTCATCGTTGAAACCATAAAATATATTATGCACCTTCATTACATACTCATATCCATTAAAATCATACTCATGCACATTTCATTTAATGATTTTTGCAAAGTCTTCTTGGTCATAATTTATTCTTCTTCCTTGTCCTTTAGGGTTGATGCATGTTTTTCCTTTCATGATGCTCATATTTTCTCATGATGCATTTATTACTCTTTTGAAATGATTTTGAGGTAGCTCTTTTGAAATGACCATTTCAAGGTCATTTCAATTCTTAGAGTAAAAATACATCATTGAACCATACATCATTCTCTTTTGTTTTTCCTTTATGATACTAACCCATGCTTGTTTGTTTTGCAGAGAATGGTTTGTAGTAAAGAGACATGTCTTGAATAGGTAGTAGGGTGTAAGATTTTTTTATGAAAGAGGGATATAGAATTTTATGAATAGAGAAAATGCAAATGGAATGAAGGGTTTTCTCTCATAAATTTAAGGTTTAATTAGTCTTCTAAATTAAGATCTTTTTCAAAATCAAATGGTATTAAAAATAATTTGTAACTTACAGTACTTTCCTTGATTGAGTAGCTCTTTTCGGTTGATGATGATCTTGAATAGTGAATCTTGATTATTACAAGTCCATTTTTGAATAATTAAATTTGAATGAATAAAGGTCCCTTCTGATGCTAATCTTTGTATATAAGTCCATTCTAACAAAAATTTCTATGTTGATCCTCAGGTCCTTTTGTATGTTGTTCATGTGATGTTGCTCCTATTCAGAGCCCTTCTAAGAAATTTTACGTTTGAATTTTTAGGTCCCTCTGAAGGTCCCTTTGAAAAATGATCTAGGTGGATATTGGTGGCCACCCGCCTATTCCACTTGGACCCCCACCATTGTTTCTTTCAATTTTTCAATTTCCTTATTTGTAGCACAATTTACTATTTTTGGCAGTTTTTCGGGTCCTGAACTTCCAATGCCATTTTGAGGCCCTAAACAAGATTTTTTGGGAAAACCATACCTCTATTATAAGGTATTGTGCACGTCAAATGGAGATCGTATGTGAAAGTTATGACCCCAAGAAGTTGATGTAGCAATTCACCCAAACAGGGACCATAGTTTGGCGCTTCATCTCCTAGGGTTATGTTTTTGGATGTTTAGGGTTTTCCATTGTTTCTGAATAATAAATAGGCCTTTGAGCCTAATTCTAACACAGTCCATAGGCATGTAGCCTCCACATCGATTCTCAGAGATAAGCTACCATCGCTTGAGCTAGTCTTATTTCCATTTTGTTTGCAAGCATATTTCAATATTTGATATTAATGAAATGAAGTGTTATTTCTATTGCATCTTTGTATTTATGGTTATATCTGTAATTTATTGTGTTCCTATTTAAATATGGATCAGTAGCTCTTTTCAATTGATGATGATCTTGAATAGTCTTGAATAGTGAGTCTTGATTAGTACAGGTCCCTTTTTGTGAACTTTGAATGAATACAGGTCCCTTCTAATGCTAATCTTTGTATATAATTCCATTCTAACAAAAATTTCTATCTTGATCCTCAGGTCCCTTTGTATGTTGTTCATGTGCTGCTGCTCCTATTCAGTTCCCTTCTGAAAAATTTGATGTTTGAATTTTTAGGTCCCTCTGAAGAAAAATTTGAAATTTCCACAAGTCCTTCATATTTTGAGTTGCTTCCATATCAAGTTGAGCAGACTTTTTAGAACAAATCCATTTTTTTATTTTGTCTTCCCCCCTTCCTATTTGGAGACTTGTCATCAAGTCTAGAAATTGGAGGATAGAATGTCAACCTGAAACATAAACTGGATTAAAAATAAAGGAATTCATATTAGCCAAGTGACTTGGTTTTCCAATATCAATTCAGATTTATACTGTGCCAGAAGTCTGGATTTTCACAGCCAAATATTTTTATTATTTTTTATCTTTTCTCTTTTCTCTTTTCATTTTTTTTATATTTGGCAAGTAAGGAAGGCATATGACTTTGCTTTTCCAAAATTTGCATGTTTTCTTCTGCTGAAAGTTTCTTCAAAAAGTATTCCTTATTCATTGGTTTATTATACACTTTCAGTATATGTCCATTGACTAAGAATGATGTTGCAGCTTCATCTATTGTTTTAATTCTCATTGATCCACTGTCAAATATTTCTTCTATTTCATATGGGCCTAGCCAATGAGTGGTAATTGTTTCTTTGAAATATTTGTATTTTGAATCAAATAAAAGCACCCAATCCCCTATATAAAAAATATTCTTCTTAATAAATTTGTCATGCCATTTCATTCTTTGTTGCTGCACTAGTGATGTATGTTCTACAACTTCCTTTCTGATCTCATCTAGTTCATTTAACTGCAAAATTATTTGTTGTTGTGCTTCTAATAGGTCCAGTCCTATTTTGGCTGCAAGTTTGTATATATGGATCTCGAACTCTATTGGTAGCAAAACTTGTTTATCATAGACAAGCTAATAGGGGATAAATCCAATGGTATTCTTCCATGTTATTCTATAAGCCCATAATGATTCATTCAGTTTCTCTGACCAATCCTTCCTGTGCATCTTCACTATCTTTGTCATGATGTTCTCAAGGACTTTGTTTGTTGATTCCACTTGTCCATTCGCCTGAGGGTGATATGGAGTTGATTTCCTATGCTTGATTTTATATTTCTCTGTAAGGTCTCGAACAAGCTTGGAAGTGAACTGTGCTCCTTGGTCTGTGACAATCTTCCTTGGAACCCAAAATCTTACAAATATCTCTTCAAAAATAAAAGATACCACTGCACTTTTTGTTGCTTTTGACATTGCTTTTTCTTCCACCCATTTTGTTACATAATCAGTACATACTAGGATGTACTTCTTGCCATTAGAGGGTGGATTGATAGGACCCACAAAGTCAAGAGCCCATTGCTCAAATGGCTCTATAAGTACTTGTGGTTTCAATGGCATTTCATCAGATACTACAGGCCTGCCTATCCTTTGGCAGTTGTCACACTTTTTAACATAAGTCTTTGAGTCTTTGAATATTGATGGCAAAAAATAGCCTAGATTTAACACATTGTATGTTGTACTTTTTTCTACCAAATGACCAACACAAGGTTCATCATGAAATGCTTTTAAAATATCTTGAATTTCATCTTCTCTTATGAATTTTCTAATTAAAAGATCAGCTCCAGTATAGAAAAGGTCACCATTAACCCAACTATATCTAGCACTAACTCTAATTATTTTCTTTTTCTGTTTGTTTGTAAAATGAGAAGGTAATTTTCTAGATGATAAATAATTGGCTATATCAGCAAACCATGGAGTTTTGAATATTATAGCAAATAAGTGTTCGTCTGGAAAATTATCAGAAACTGGAACAATGTCACCAGGAAGATGAAGTCTTGACAGGAAGTCTGCCACTTGATTGTCTTTTCCTGGTCGATCTAAAACAGTAATGTTAAACTCTTGCATTAATAACAACCATCTAGTGATTCTGCCATTAGTGATTGGTTTATTCATTAGATATTTTATGGCTGAATGATCAGTATGAATGAACACTTGATATCTTGTTATGTAATGTCTGAATTTATTTACTGCATGCACAACAACTAGCATTTCTTTTTCAGTTACTGTATAATTTAACTCAGCTGGAGTTAGATTTTTGCTGATGAAATAGATAACATAGTTAAATTGATTTTATTTATGTCCTAGAGATGCTCCTATTGTTGTATCTGATGCATTAGTGGATATATGAAATGGTAATGACCAATTTGGTCCTCTGAGAATTGGTGCTATGGAAAATTTTTGTTTGAGTTTATCGAATGCATGTTGACAATCAGTATTCCATTGAAACTTTATATCTTTTGTAAGAAATTTAAATAATGGCAAAGCTATTTTACTGAAATTTTCAATGAATCTCTGATAATAGCCTGCATAACCCAGAAAACTTCTTACTTATTTTTGAGTTGTTGGTGGTAATAGGTTTACAATGATTTGTATCTTTGTTGGATCCACTTTTATTCCAGATGATGAAATATGGTGTCCCAACACTATCCCTTCAGTTAGCATCATAAAACATTTCTCATTGCTGAGAGATAGATTTGTCTCAATGCATCTTTGTAAAACTTTTTCCAAGTTGTTTAAACAATCATCAAATGTATTTCCATAAATAGTAAAATCATCCATGTAAACCTCTACACATTCATGTATAAGATCAACAAAGATAGCCAAGACTGCTCTTTGGAAAGTAGCATGTGCATTACATAATCCAAAAGGTAACACATTGTAAGCATATGTACCCCATGGAAAAGTAAATGTAGTTTTTTCCTGATCCTCTAATGCTATCTTGATTTGATTATAACCGCTAAATCCATCAAGAAAAGAAAATAACTTTTTCCCTACTAATGAATCTAGGACTTGATCGATGAATGGTAGTGGGAAATGATCCTTAAGTGTTGCTTTATTTAATTCCCTATAGTCTACATAGATTCTCCATTTTCCATTTTTCTTAGGAACCACAACTAAGGGAGAAACCCATTGACTATCAGAGATGGGGTAGATAAATCCTACTTGTAATAGTTTCTGCAATTCTTCTTTTACTATCTCCTTCATCATTGGATTCATTCTTCTTTGTGGTTGCCTTATAGGTTTGATAGTTTCATCTGTGTAAATATGGTGGATACATGTTTTTGGATGAATTCCCTACATATCTATATAATCCCAAGCAAAAGATTTTGAGTATTTATTTAATAGTGCAATTACTTGTTCTTCTTGTGATGATTGTAAATTGTTACCAATGTTAAGATTCTTTCCGGGGCTGATTTGAATCACTTTACTTTGAGAATTTGTAATTGAGTTAATAGGAAAGATTGCTTCAAATGATGTTTGTAATGAATTAATAGTGCAATTTTCCTGAAAACATTGATCTAAAAGTTGATTTGTAGCTTCATATTGGATGGTTATTTTCTGCTCTGAAATATCAAGTTCTGAAATGAAGATATCTATTAAGTCCTGATTATCTTCTTCTCTAAAATCGAAATCTTGATTAATGCTTAGAATAGGCTGAATTTCTTCCTTTTGTTCATCAGGCCAAGATAATAAAGAAGGAGATTGAGTAAGAGGATAGAGTGTTATGTGCTTTCTTTCATTTCCATGTGATATGATCATACTTCCTGATCTACATCCAATAAAGGCATCAGTTGTGGCTAACCATGGTCTGCCAAGAATTAAGGGATGGCCTCCTAAGTTTGACTTTGGTTGTAGGACTAGGAAGTCTACAAGATATTCCCAAGAATCCAAAGAAACAATGATATCTGGGGCTATTTTTTATCTATCATCTAGTTCCAAAATTGTAGTGGTCAATCAGATATTTGGAAAGTTCAAACATTTCATGGTTTCTATTGGCATGACATCGATAACAGATCCTAAGTCAATTAGAGTGTAGAAACTGAAAATTTGTTGATTGAAATTGTTACCATAGGTATTCTGGGATCAACATATTTTTCAATTATGGTATTTGTTGACATAAGACTAGCAAATTTCCCAATGACTTGAATCGTAGGTGGATATTGCTTTCTTTTTTGAATTTTCTTTGTGCATAATTCCTTAATTGCCTTTGTATAAATAGGAATATCTTTAATAGCGTGCAATAAAGGAATTTTAACATAAGAATTTTTTATTCATCTAAAATATCAAATTCAGGAAAAGGGACTAAGGAATTTTTCTCTACTAACCTTTCCGGAAAAGGAGGTGTTTGAGTTGTTATTATTCTATTCTTCTGAATTTGATGTTCTACATTAAGTTTTTTTCAGGATTTCTCTCCTCCTCAACTTGTTCTTCTATAATCACAGGAGAGTCTTTTTGTAAGATTTTCTGAGACCTTAAGTGGATATTCTGAATAGAAAGAATTGAATATGAAGTTCCTTCTTTAGTATTGTAAATTGGTCTTTCCACTTTGTTACTTGGATTTTCTACCTTCTAGATTGGTAATTGAGTTGGTCTGGGTGGTGTTTCGTTAGATGGTAGCTGAAGCTGCTGAGGATGAGTTAGTGCAAATAATTATTGTTGTGGAAATGGATTTGATCGAGGAGGTTGTTGGAATTTTTTATATGGAAATGGTTGTTGAGGATATGGCTGTTGAGGATAAGATTGATATTGTAGTTGATATGGTTTTTGAGGGTAAAATCGTTGGGGAGGTTGGGCTCCATAAGAATACCCTCACCAACTTTGGGAAGGTTAGTTTTGGTTTTGCTAAGGAGGCCAATCCTACCATGGCATAGGATCATTCCATGAAGTTTGAGTAGGATATTGATAATTTTGAGGAATTTGTTGAGTAAATTGTTGAGGTAAATTTTGAGGCATACCTGTAAACCGTGGTTGCCAAGGTCTTCTTGGTGCCAAATAGTAGAGAGATTCAATCCATTGACCTTCTTCTATTGAATTTTCTTGTAATTCCCTTAGTTTTGGACAATTATCAATTGAATGATTTTCAGTACAAAGTCCACAAATCTAAATACCATCTAAAGGACATTCCCTTAGTGGATGCTTCTTTCTACATTTAGGAAAAAAAATTGATAGTACCTGATCTTGTTCATCTTGTTTTTTCTTAGCCTTAAGTACATCAACTTGTGTTCCTAATGTGCTCAAGATATTAGTTTTAAAATTCTCAAACAAATTCCCTAATTCAGCTCTTGTTATGCTTCTTGTTGTTGATTTAGTAACTTTTGAATTTGCATCTCTTTTTCCACTTTTAGCTCTCCCTACAGAATATTTTTGACATAATTCTTCAATTTCATCAAATGGAAAATATGAATTGTCTCTTTTTCCCATCACATTAATAATATCAAGATACTCATCTTATATACCTTTGAGAAAAATTGTTCAAATGGTATCAAGATTTAAAGAATGTTGTTTATATTTTTGTAAGTTATAGAGAAATTGTTCTAAGTATTCCTCCAAACTCTCATCTTCTTGTTGAGACATCCTAAAAACATCCTCCTTTGAATCTCTAGGCCTACAATATGCTTGATATTCTTAAGAAAAATCTTCCTCATGTCTTCCCAACTACTAATAGTATGTTCACCTAATCCCATGAACCACTTTAATGTTGATTCTTCTAGAATGGCAGTAAAAAGACAAAGCTTATGTGTATCATCAGTAAAACAATAAGTATGACTTAGAATATCAAATTCAAACAAAAATGAGCTGGGATCTTTAGAAGACATACCATAGAAATTTGGTAAAACAAAAGGTGAAATATTTTTCATTTTTACTTCTTCTCCCAAGATTTCTCTAGTGTCTAAGATTGGAAATCCAAAAGTAGCTTCTTTGTCATTGTCTACTCCTCCATCCTCTCTTCTTTTATTTTCATTTTCTCTTTTATCATCTTCTTCTCTTTTCCTTGCCCATTCTATTCGCTGTCTTTCATATTCTTGTCATTGTTCTGGAGTTAGTCCTGGAATATTGGATCCTTGTCCTTCTTTTGCCATTTCTTTCTCATCTACTTCAAATGTTTCAGTAAAAATTTGAGATTGTGTGTCTTCAATTTGTTTTATTTGTTCAAGGATAGGTTGATCAATTGGTTTTTCTAGTTTCTCAAGGATAGGTTGAACAATTGGTTTTCTTGTTTCTTTTTCTTTTCCTATAGAATATGTTTTTTCTTGTATTTGTTTTCTCTGCACTTCATAGGACAACAAAGTTTGTCTTTCAACAAGACTTAACCTTTCTCTGGAACGTTATTTTTCCTCTAACTCTTCCAAAGTTGGTTTTCAAGCAATTGGTGTAGTTAATTTGAATGTATATGGTCCTACTCCCACCAATGGTTTAGTAGTTGGGGGATATCGTTTTGTATATCTACCATTTTCATCTCTTTGTCTAGGCATAAATAACCATATTGAAGAATTCTTACTTTTTTAATCTTCTCGATGTTTTTATGTTTTTATTTTTATTTTTTATGTTTTATAAACAATCTTCCTAATTAGTTATATCTAAGTATTCTTCCCCGGAAACAATGCAAAAATGTTGAGTTAATTTGTTGGGTAAAATAAAACATGTATTTTCTTATCAATTCACAAACCAAATTTCATGGAAGCTTAGATTAACTAGTGTAGGAAGTAGTTTTTCAAATAAAAATAATGGAAATACATATTACAAATATAAATTACTTGAAAAGAGACTATGAAAATTTAATCTAGAAGCAAGAGTGCAATGAGTCTTTATGGAGCATAGGAAATGAGAGAGAGGCTATAACTTATAGGTCATGTTTGTCCTCCCTCATCATTCTTATCCCAACAAGATCATTTGACCATAAAACATATAAAAAAAAATTTAGACTTGCCCTCCACCCTTGCTTGGTACGCTTGAAAATTTTAGCTACTATAGATCAAAAATCACATTCCATAGCAATAACAACAAGAAAATGGAAAACAATCTCTTCAAATTATATTCAGAAGAAAAGTAGTCTCAATAGTCATAATACATGTTCGTAAGTGTTGAATGTTGTGCTTAAATAAGCCAAAAATATAACAAACTTAGCTAAAATAGCTATAATAGCCTATAAGAGTCCTAATCCATCTACTCAGGTCGAACTCATCTTTTTGGTTGCACAAAATATGGAAAAATCCCACTAAATCACAAAACTGCCCCTTTTAGTTAGGGATTTCTAGGTGATTGATCACGTTTGACTAGCAATGACCAAGCCTGTTCTAACTCATTTGGACTATGCCAATAGGAGTTTGTCAATCCTTGGTTCCCAAGATTCTCGAATATAGCTTCAGTTTCCACCTAGGTGTCCTGCACATACGACTTCAAAGGAGCCATTACGGGAAATTATGTTCTAGTCAAAATATTTTTTAATTCCAAATTTTTACTAAAATCTATAAAATTTAAAAGACATAACTATTTTTAACTTGTGCAATAAGAGTCCCGGATCCGGGTGGCATCACCGACTCCACCGTTTTCCATGCACGAATTTAATGCCCAGTACTGCCAGCTGCAGAGCAGCGTGGCCTCCCGGGACGTAAACTCATGCGAGCAAGGAAAGAGTATTAATGTTGGATCAGGTGGCGGATCCGCATTTAAGTTCTGCGTTGATCATAGCAACATTCCTTCTGTTATAATCATGCCGCTCCACTGTTTTCTTGCCAAGCCTTGTGCTCAGTTGCGCGGTAATGGAACCTGGTTTGCGGAGGCTGTGGGTGATGGTCTGAATTTGGTTCACTACCGCGAGCTCCAAGCCAACTCCATCAAGGGTAATTTCTCCCCTATTCTAGATTCACGCTCTGTGTTATCGTCTGTAAGTTTTGTGGTTGTTTTTCAGCTTTGTTACATTGTTGTATCGGTCGCAAGATCTGTTGGGCATCCCTCTTGCCTCAATCGACTCTATCTTGTTGGCCATCCCGTCCATAATTCACTTGTGCCCTACCTCCTGTCTGTCATCATGGTCCGCTCGGGCAAGAGGCACCATTCAGGGGGGTGTCGTGGCAGTCGTTTGCATCCTACAGTCGGTCATGCCATGGAAACGGCGTTGGAACCTTTCAATCCCTCCCCCGTCCATGAAGTTGGGCCTTCTGTAGGTTCTGGTCGTAAACCTATTCCTAACAGTGCTTTCCAAACCACGCACTTTAAATTTCAGAGTAATCTGCATAGGCCCCTGGTCATTGCTCATATCACCATTATCCTCTCGGAAGAGGAAAACCTTGTCTCCGATTTGGCCTGCATCGCCCCTGACCCTTCTACAAGCAGTCCGCATTCCTCAGACAAAGACAACATGGAGAATTGGAAAAAAGAGAAAGCTGAACAGGAGGATTTTCTCAAAAATCTTCCTCCCCTTGAAGATATTGGACCTACAGCTGAGGACAGGACTCATGGCGAGGCAGACCATGCCATAGCAATCCCTGACAGTGATCTAAGCGGCAATGAAGGTCTGAAGACTGGTGATATAGGTCTGGATGAGAAGAAGGACCATGGCCCAGCAAAGGAAAAGTAGCGCCACCGGGGTCTGTCTCTTTTTGTTTCGGCTTCTGTTTCAGGCTCGTGGTAAAGTTTCTATGCAATTGTCATACTGTTTTGTGACTCCCAGATGGGTATTTGGTGACTCTTTATATGCTGGGTTGCAATGTTTTTTGTGTTTCTGTGCTGGCTCAGTTCTCCTTCTCGGCAACACATGTCTCTCTCTATGTCTGATATCTGGTTTCTTGCATGTTGTAACTAGTTTCCCCAGCATATGTCTGTAATGGGGCAGTTTTGTTCTATCGAGTGCTTCCATGCCTCAATCATATGTAAAAATATTTTGCCTTTCAGTTAATAGAAGTTAGTATTTGCAGAGAAAAAAAAACAACTTGTGCAATAAGAGGAAAAGATGTGGGAAAATGACCATGATATGATAGAAAAGGATGATGGATAGATGGAAAATGTATGTGGAAAAATACCAAAAATGGAGAGCCAACACCCCGCTTCACCCACATTTGTGAAAGGAAAAGGTGTTCCCACTCCATAGGATCCTCTAACTCTTTTGGTTGGATATTTATGGTCACGATGGTAGCACTGGGTTCTATATTAATGGCATGTTTTCCTTTATCTTTCTTTGAATTAGAATCCAGTCAAAAGTCCATTTATTTTCCTTTAAGCTCATCCAATAATGATTTTTCAAGTGACACACTATGTTGTACCAAGGGTTTTTGTGGAACTTACAAAAATTTCTAGTGTCCTTTGAATTCCCACTACCCTTCTTTCCTTACAATTTGGGATGGTTGTCTTGAGGTTGGATCCCCTTACTTTATCCCTAGTTTTGCAAGTTAGGGCCACCTTTTCTAGGCTTTTGTTGCAATGGATTTGTGGACCCAAACTCTTGATTATTCATATTCTTAAATTTATGCTCAAATTTGCTAATACATCAATAATCAGTTCCCTATGAGGATAAGTCCAAGAAATCCATCTTTATTTGGATGTATCTATGTAGGTCACTATGCTACTTTGGAACCATGTAACATGCAAAGTCTCTGAAAACTAGCTTGAAGTGAAAGGGATGTAAAACATTGGTGTGCTCTAGCACTACTATGGTCTCTCTCATGTAGCAAATTTTTCTATCTTGTATATTGGTTATCATAGTTTCCTATAAGGTAGATATCCTTCTTAACAACGTCAAAACAGGTCATCCAAGTGGGTCTTACCCTAAATATTGGAGACTTATCTTCACCATGCCTCTCCTATTAACCTTCCCATCAATATTTGACATTGGGAAGGGCCTCTAAGAGCATGAAGGTAATCCTTTTATTGTAGGAAAATGTTTGGATAGAATTGTTATCACACAAAAAGTGATCACCTAGCCAAAATTGCTAGTGTTATCAAAGTATAAATTTGTAGTATGGGGTTCTCACATTAAAACCCACTTCACATCCTAACCCCATGAACTTATCCTAAGTAACTACTTTTCCAAAGTTATTGTAATCAATTTTACCCATTTATATGAAAATAAGTCAAAAATCCATTATTTATGAATTATTTTCATTCAATAGATTTGAGAAATTATTTTTCTTAAGTCAATTGCCCATAATAAAGGATATAAACCACTCTTATGACTTTTCTTCCCATATTTAACAAAAAAAATTAAAATAATAATTAAAAATAGAATTTTGTTAGATATTGATTTGGTCTAATAATTTTATTATTATTATTTGGACTGTATAAATTTTCACTCCTATTTTGCTAGAAACATGAGAGTTTTCTCCCTCACTCCTTATGTCCATTTTCACCACCAAACTTTTTTCCTCTTTATGTCATTAGGTCTCATATACCTTGTGTTAAACCCTCGAAAACCCATGTTATTAAGCCCTAGATAAGCTCCATGCTATACTTAAAACCATTTATTAAGCCTTAGATGGTAAGTTATTACATTAATATGGTTATATTGTTATGTAAGCCAAAACATTTATTTGAACGATTTCATTATAATTATACTCTTTGTCTCCTATATATACACCAAGGAGACCTAGTATTAGGATTATAAAATCTTGTCTTATACAGTTTATTCATTGTTAAAGAAGGTTTTTCCCTCAAAAGGGATTGTAATTATTAACTTCTATCATTTTTAAGGTGCATGGTTCATAACATTTAGTATTAGAGCATATGAACCTAGGGTTTTGTTAATTCAAACAAGTCATTGTGGAATTTTCATTATAACTATGGTTGTAAACATGTATTTATATGTCTTATTATTTTAATGAAATCTAACCCACATTTATCATATAATACTAATGCACCCCAAGAATGGTATCAGAGTGAGTAGAAACACCTCTTCTTTCTTGAACCTATCCATTACGTCATCCTCAGAATTACTCTACCTATTTTTCTCTAGTTTAAATTTCTCTCTGCTAATTTTGGGTCCTTTTATCTGCTCAGTGCTCTCATTCAGTCATGCACTTTCACTTACTAGTTTGGGTCCTATATGCACTTTCTCCTACTATTTTTGTATGTCTTTTAGCTCTTCCACACATGCGGCCATTTTGAGGAATAATGCATTTCATTGTAGACTATGCAATTTATCGATGGGTTATACTTCCAAATGTCAAATTTTGGGAGAATTTGAAGTCTGTTGTTTTGCTATATGGACATGGATTTAATGCTTCCATAACTTCAATGATATAGAGCTCCTTTCACTTAGTCCCTATAACAGCAAGTCCAATCCCATGGGATAAGATCTCCATTGTGTAATTTGAGATGTTTTCTCGAAGCTTCTCCCCACAACATCCCATTTCTTGTTTTACAATGCCAAGATTTTCTCTACTTTTGATGGCTCTCCTGGAAATTTTCTAGCATGTAAGAGCTAACAATGAATGTAAACATTGGGTCTTTATGGAGATTTTCTCTATGGAAATATGTTTGTAAACATTGGGTCTTTATTGACACCTTGGACTATTCTATGTTCTTATGTTGAATGTAATTGAACATATTGTTGAATCCAGTATTATATGCTTGTCAATGAAGGAAACATATTTTTGTGGGAATGATTATGGAGATGTAGGCCCCGTGGTTATAATAATGTGTTTCATAGTATTTGTCTATCTAGATGATTTATTAAGTTGGAACTCTATATATTTAGAGGAATGGGACACCTCCTCCATGGTAGTGGCGTAATTCTACTTCCTCATTAGCTAAGGATTATATTATATCAAGAGCACCTTGGTACCAATGAACATACAAATAAAAATAACCATTCTTGTAAAGAGTAGTACCTCATTAATAATAAAGTTTACAATTGTTATATGTTTTCATTCCTTATTTATTTTGAATGTAATGATGGACAATGATTAGTCAGTATCCTTTGATAGTCATCTTATCAAATTTAGGTTTGTTGGATGTTTAATATTTAAAATTGTAACTTGCAAATAGTAATTTTGCAAATCTACATATACTTTCTGAATTGAATTGTAATTGGGTGCATTTTCGGTAAAAGTGGGCAGCCTTCTTCTTAAAATATAAGTGATTAACAATGAAGTATCTAGTTTTGAAGCCCTATCAATCAAGCATGAATAAGCTAGCCAAAATCAGAGGTTTGAGCTAGAGTCGAAGATGTAGCCAAAGTTAGAGCTATGAGCTTATTTAGTTTGTGGTCTTCCTGAAAACACCATTTAGTAGAATACCTATAAATTCTTCTAAACATCAATGTTCAATTGTATTTAAATTTCCATTTGTGAGAAATTCCAATCAAAATACGACATCAAATTCTAGTCAAATTTTGGAAATGTTTTGGAAATTATTGAGCCATAGAGCCAAGGTCCAATAGTTTGTGGTCCTATTCAAACCACCATTAATTTGTGGTCACCTTCATATCATCATTTGTGAGCACTTCCAATTAGTTGAACACATTGAATTATAGCCAAAAATTGGAAATTCTCCAAGCATTGTTGAGTTGTAGAGTTGAATTACAAGGTTGGCAGTTAGCCTTAAAGAACCATTTCCTAGAAGACTTTAGCTTCTACTAGCCAATGGATTTGAGTTCATACCAAAACCACTAGATTCAAAGAGAATATTTATCCATTAGAAAATTTCCTCATCTCTTTGATTTGACTCACAAAAATCCCTTCTAATTAAGGTAGGGATATTAGACACCTAATCCATTTGGGTTGTGGTGAGGAATATGAATAGGCAAGAGTCAAAGAGAACTTGGAATATTAATCCAATTTTCATGAAAATGTATTTGTATGTCTATCATTTTTATGATAAAATTAATTCATTCTTATCATCTAATTCTAGTTCACTCCAATAGTTTGTTATTTTTCTTAAGATAAACATGCCCCCACCAAAGAACCATTAGCCTCCCTAGAGACAAGAACATCTTCTATAGAAATGGAGTTATTGTCTTCTAACTCCATGGAAAATTATATGTGCTTTGAAAGACCATTGATCCACTTAACATTAGTGTCATAAAAAAATCTAACCCATAAATCAAATTTCAAAAGCGAAGAATCCAAAACTTTACATTTGAAATGTTCCATACAAATATTTGCTACAATTGGGGAAAGGGGAGACCTCATAGAAACCCCACATTTTTTTCAAATAGATTACCCTCGAAGCTAAAAAAGCCAATATTTAAACAAAAAACCACAAGTTTGGTGATTTGATTATTAGTGACTTGCTTGATCAGCATAATGGATTCATTAACAAGGATCACAATAAAAGGTGGCACCACATCAAAATCAAGAAATATATCACTATCATTAACTTTAATGTTCTTGAATTTGTTAACAAAATGTGTAATATGGAATTCAATCCTACCTACTAAACCTTTCAACATGTCAGCTAAGAACTTGTCCAAAGTGGACATTGTGTAGGTTTTAACCCTATATAGAAATTACCTGCATACGAATTCCAAAAAAATAGAAAATAAACAATGGTGAGAATGTAAAACAAATACACAAATATTTCCCTTGGATCCCAAAACTAAGACTACTAGATTGATTTTTCATTATATTCCTTTCAATGTTACAATACGTATATATGCATGCTAAAGCATTCATAAACCCCAATCCATTAACCCTGGATTAGAACATAATCATAGTTCCATTGACCAGATCTATAAGGTACCATGGGCATAAAATCATTACGCTCAAAACCATGTGAAAAACCCATGCACAAAACTATAGGTAGGTCCACGTACCTAATATAGGGTAAAAAAAAATCAGGACATTGCACCCAGCACAACGAAGGGGAGGATGCCACACCCCCTTTAACACCCCTGCTTCGCATGTGGGGCTAGTCGTGGAAAGAATATAACACACACCCAATGCACTGAAGACCCAATAGTGTAGACAATGGGTCTAAGAGGTATACTTTATTTTTGGATTACTGGTAATCCATAAACTATAGGAACAATTGGGCACTAAGGAATCACCCTATATTTATTTTCATCATCGAAAGAAGATTTCTTAATGTCATCTTTTTGTCTTTCATAATTTTACCAAGAGGGTTATTACTCAACTTCTTATATCACCCCTAGAATCCAAATGCTCACACATTCTTCTAAAATAGTCATGCTTATCCATATCAATTGTTGATCCTCCCTTATTAGCCTTGAGAATAATAGTAAATTTATCATTATTTATTAATTTTAAAAGTTAGTGAAAGGACCTAATCTCTGCTAATATTTCTCTTTGGAGGTTTCAAACATTTTAATGCCAAGGAGGCTTATTTCCTATTTTCTTTAGCTGCGACATTTGGGTGATGTTTTAAGTAGGCTTCAATATAGAAAAAAAATAATCTATTAGGATTTTTCTTGAGGCAATGGAAAAATCTAAACCTTTCTCCAATAGTAGAATCACAACTTTGTCTAGTTGCTGGCTAAACAACATAATAACTACATTAATCATATTTCCATTAATGTTACTTATATTCAATTCCATCAATGTCCTTGCATTAAGACAAAATTCCATTTATCCATTATTATCGCGTACATGGGTTAAATTGCTACCCTCTCTATGTGAATTGTATGAGGTAATGTTATCATGGGAAATATTAACCAATGTATTAATCTTGTTGCCATTAATGTTACTTATTTTTAGTTCTAAATTATGTCGAAGTTTATATGGGTGTACACCTATCCATAATTGAACCATTTATGGGTTGGAACATTGTCATCTATAAATCACTACCATATGTCACTAGTAAAAAATGGTTAATTAATTACTAAAAAAATGACTAAAATTTCCATATAAGCGACCATTTCTCAGTCAGGGACCAATAGTGGCTAATTTATAGTATCTTATAATGCGGCCAACGTTTAGTCATATTTAGCTTAGTCATTAATTGGTCATCTCAATTTCATCATCTAGCAGTATATTTAGTCATTAATTTAGTCATTGATTTAGTCATTAATTATCACAATTAATGACCAAATACAACACAAAATGTATTACTACCTATCACTTGAGAAAACCAATTAATGACCAAAGAAATATGACCAAAATGTTGGTCATGTTATAAGATACTATAAATTAGCTACTAATAGTCATATATATGTAAAATTTAGTCATCATTTGAAACCAATTAGTGACCAAAGAAATATGACTAAATTTTGGTCGTGTTATAAGATATTGTAAATTAGCGACTAATAGTAGTATATATGCAAAATTTAGTCATCATTTGTAATCACAAATTTATCATTTATAAATTAGCTACTAATAGTCATATATATGTAAATTTTGGTCATCATTTGAAACCAATTAGTGACCAAAGAAATATGACTGAATTTCGGTTGTGTTATAAGATACTGTAAATTAGCTACTAATAGTAATATATATGCAAAATTTAGTCATCATTTGTAATCACAAATTTATCATTTATACTAATCATTTATATTTTTTAGTAGTTTCATATTCATTATATAAATGATTGATTTAGTAGTTTATATTCACTTCATTTACATTCATTAATAATCATTATAAATGACTAATTTAGTCGTTGTATATTCATTTTATTTGTGTTCATCATTAATCAATATAAATTACTAATTTAGTAGTTCTAGATTGATTTTATATGTTCATTATTAATCAACATAAATTAATTCGTATTATTTTGCGACTAAAATTTCAAAAATAAATGTCATACAATGTGCATGTTTGTCTAATATGAAAACGCAAAGTTACATATGTTATTTACAATACTAAATAAGATCAAATACAACTATAAATAAATTCAACCACATAAATTATAGTATATGAAATGCCAAGTATTACAATATGAGTTTCCAACTAAATATTGGTTGGACTACAATTTACACATGAAATATTATTTTATCACTTCAAAGCATTATTATTGTGTTTCCAAGGCATTGCAAGTGAATTCACCAACTCTAAAGGCTTGACCATCACTCTATATGCGGGATATCAGCTTTAAGGGTATCACTAGATAGGTTCTCTTCTCTCTCTCTCTTTCATTTGTTGCTCTAGTGTTATTATTCTCCTTTTTCTTCAATTCTTATTTGGGTGTCGTGTGTAGGAAGGGTCATACTTCTGTTTTCTCCCATATTCCATAGCTCCAATGATTACAATTTAACACAATAAAGATCATCATATCACATATCTCAATCACAACATCTATCATTACCAACTCTTACAAGGAAAGAGTGCATATTAAATAAGTAATCGTTTCAAATTCAAATATCAAATGTGACTAACTTGATAGCATCAAATTACCAAAAGTTAACAACTCTTACAAGGAAAAAATGCATATTAAATAAGTAATAGTTTTGAAGTCAAATATTGAATGTGACTAACTTGATAACATCTAATTACCAAAACTTTTGAATAGCTTGGATGGAATACACATGAATGGAATTTATTTCCACTACAACTTAGTTCATGTACACATTCACCTTATTTTCCAGAATGAAAAGACCATACCCTAACAGAATCTTCACTTACAACAACAAAATATTCTCCACTTGTATCCCAACAAACTAAGTGCACATGCTTTGTATGCCTCTGAAATAATAAATATATTAAATACGCTAATCATTTCCAAGTCTTTCTTTATCTAAATATGATAAATGTTTACAACCACTGAAGATATTTCCAGAAAATATTTAAAAAATTAGAAGATACAGGCATCACATGTGCAAACTGAAGATACCGTAAGTAAACCAATTTAAGCAAAACTAAGAGAATAAACATTTTTCTGGTCTCCTCTAACGTATCGAATTTCTGACACTTTTGATAGCATTTCATGGACAACCCCAACAATAGAGGTTTTAAGGCCTCTTTCCCTATAGTCTCAAATCACACCCAAGCACACTATTATCTCTCAAACATATGCTAGAAAACTTCAGACTATAGATGTGTTGCCGATTATTCTAACTCCAAACTAAAAACTTTCTTTTGCTTAGGAAAAAGAGAGGTTTTTATAGCTTGGATGGATGGGAGATGGTTCCTCTTCTCATGGGAGAAGGCCTTACCTCTTGGATTATTTCCATCCTAATAGGGGAAAGGAGCCCAAACTGACCTCCTCGACTCCATCCGACCTAACCATTTACCAGACTTGGGTTACAAAGCTTCTAGAGCTAGAAGCTTTGACTCCATATTTAAAAATCTTTCCAAAAGAGGATCGGCATGACTGAAAAAGGGCTCAGTCGATCTGATCAGCACTAGGGACAATTACAATCCCTACATATCAGTGCAAGGAGGACATAGTTCATTAGCGGTGGTCTTGTAAACTGGGGTAAACAAAAGGTTTTTGAGAAATGATGCAAAAGGGAATTGTTCTGCTCATGAAGAGGGACAGAATGGGTTTTTTTTCATGATAGGAAAGCATGTTGGGTGCACTGTAGAGGTCCCCCAGGATCGTGGATGGGGAGTACATGGACAGTGACAAAATGCTGTGTAATAGATGCCCCCAAAAGCATGAAGACTGAACTAGAGTGAGGAGTGAAATGTTTTACAAGTGCGTGCGGGGGAACCAAATTCTATCGTCGGAGAACCTGCAAGCAAGCATAGATACATATACATCACTGAAAACTATGAATAATAATACATGAATCGTGGCATGGATGCAGCCATCCAGAGAATGATCATGTAAATGGATCCACGGCATGGGTGCAGTCATTCGGTAGAAAGGATCATAGTGAAACCAAGGTATGGTCACATCCATTCAATAATGAGAAGGATTAGATATAACAACTCATGGTATGGTTGCATCCAGCCATCTAAAAGATACATGCATATTGACACGATCATGTCACATCGCCTCGCAACCTGGACTTATGTAATCTTAGTCCAGGGTCTTGTGCTCCAAACGACCCGATCAAAGTAGAAATCATAACATGCGAATGAACGTGTTGAAATCAAACATGCTAAGAAGTCACTTTATTACTAGTCAATGATGTGAACTGTTAACAAGAGTGTTAGAAACCACCAATAATGACAATGGCTCTCAAGGCACTGGCAGCATAGTTCACGGAATGTGAATAAAGGAACTGATGTCGAACACCCGTGAAATCACCTGATCGAAATCTAATAATGTGAACTTGTCATTGAGTGTGAAGAACTTGCCATTAGGGCATTCAAACTCTAAGGTATCAGAAGGGAGTCTCTCGGCCAGCTTCTGGATAATGAGCTGAGGTCGACATGAAGTGGCTGTGTCGAAGGAGTGCCATGATGTATCCCACATCATCGACACAGGACAAAGGGATGCAAATGATTTTGGATGATATAGAGATTCAGGAGTAAGTGTAACTGGAGAAGGACTGACTCTTGAACATATCTACGACATGATTCCGGATTTTGGTAGCTATTGGATCCATAGGATCAACGGTCATGATGATGTGGCAGAGATTAAATGGAAGGAAAAAATGAGTGGCTCAACCCAAGAAGGTCAAATGAAAAGGAGGATATCTCAACCCGACACAAAGAAGAAAGTGTCATGTTCAAGGGTGAGCTGCTGACATGACTGATTGAATTTCCAAATTTCCCCCCACCATTCCTAGCAGGTACCCCAATTATTTTTTATCGCAAGCTTGAAGGGGATAGCATGTTCTTGCACTGTAAGTTCATCCTTCGGACGAATCCGACCTACTAAGTTAATGAGCCCTAGGAAGGAGAAGCTCACGTTCGTCATGGCAACATATGCAATGTCGTTTAATTTTTAACGAGTCCAACGAAGGGGCAACTCAGTATCTTTTTCATGTTTAGAGAGTTTGAAAAAGACGCGGAAAAGAAAACTCCACATGGTCCCTTTTCGTACATTTGTGTCTCTCGAGCTTGAAAAGGTATAAAATGATACGTGAGAGAACCGCTTGACCATTTTAGTCAAGGAGTACCTTTTTCGTAAATAGTTTATCCCAGCGCGAAAAATGGGTAAACGTATACTGGGTAAACGAAGTTTCACATCCTTTAACGAGTTCAAAATGACAAGAGCTCGAAAATATTTTCATGTTTAAAAAGTCGGAAAAGAGATGAAAGTAGACCTCCCCATTTTATTTTCTTTAACGAGTCAAAAGGGAAAAATACTCGGTGATCTTTTCATTTGAGTTTTACGAACCAAGAAAAGAGCTTAAACAGGACTCGAGTATCATCGTCAACAATCCATCACCTGTCGTTGCACAAGAAAGGTAAATGCATTATGTAGTTCTGAGGAAAAATAGGTCAAAAACACTTTAAAAACCCTAATATTTTCATAAAAATGAATAAAAAGGGGAAAAAGTAATTATTTTTTACCATTTACCATTTTACCTTTGTGTGAAGAGATTTTTACCCTTTTGTGCCCTAATTTTTTTGGAGCAGATTGCGGGAGATCCGGGAGGTCATTTTCTAAGCTGTTAGCTACAGGTAAGAGCCAAGACCTTAAGCTCCATTTTCATACTATTTTTACTTGTTTTTATCCATTTTTTGGATTTCATGGGAAGGATTTGGCAAAAAAAATTCACCCTTTGTTGGCGTGACTTCCGGAATGGATCCACGCTGACTGGGGGTTAATAAAACCGCTAATCATGCTATCAGTGCCACTATTTTTAAAATAGTCGCATTGATGTCGTAAGCAAAAAAAACATGTTTTTTGCTCAATTTTACCACTTGAATCCAATTTTATCTGTCAAAAGATGATCATTGACTTGATTAAATGGTTTTTGTAGGAAGAAAATCATTGAAAATGGTGGATTGGAAAGAACGAGAGCATGAGGATATCGATACTCAGGAAATAGCTTATCCAAATTGTTTGGAGGCTTTGAGGAATTGTGAGTTCCTCATGTTCTTTCTCACACCAAGGATGCGGGCCCAACTCGAGCTACTACAGTACCTAATTAGTCTCTGGGACATAAGTTGAGAAATTTTTATCATCGGTGACCAAGAGCTAGAGTTGGAGACTTCAGATATTTGTTTCATCTCAGGACTGTTCCGAAGAGGGGAACTAGTCAACCTATATGGGTCGAGGCTGATTGGGGCAAGTGTTTCTATGTTACTTGCCGAACATTGCCTAGAATATCTCAAATCCAAAAGTTGCAAGATCAAGATCGTGACTATTCAGAATCTTGTGTTGAAATTATTACTATTAACCATCAACAGAGTGGCTAGGTCCCAAGCGCCGCATGAGACTAACAAGTTGAAGTTTCTGTATTCTATTGAGTGCACAACACCCACTATTTTTAACTGGGTGGAATCTATGAAAATCAACATGAAGTGTTAGCTATCAAAAGCTAAGGCGAGAAACCTAAAGCAATTTTTCTTTAGGTCTGTGCTAGTGACCTTCTTCCTAGAGTGGGTTCTGTTGTTCCAATACCAGCTGACTGAAGTGGATCTACCGATGCCACGAGATCCACAAATGGTCCGTTGGAGCGAGTTGATGCCTAGGGTTACGGGGGGCCAACAGATGTCCTACAAGCCCACCTTCTTCTCATGGCTATGACAAGAGTTGATTATAGTGGAGGATTGGATTTACAGCAGTACCGACTTTCGCAGAGATCTGGATATGTTGCTTCCAAAAGGGGAGGATTTTGATGATGGAGGTAAAAAAAAAAATAAATTATTTTTTTGATGTTTTAACTATTTTTGAAATATATGTGTTCATGGCACTTCGATTTTATGAATGCAGATGTTGGACCAGAATGTCCTGCTGGGATGTTCTCGATTTCCAGGCGTGTCGCTCAACATTTTGATGTCACTCCTTATTAGGAGGGGAGCGATAACGAGGAGGAGATTGCATGGAATCTCGAGGGTTTGACCCATGGAATCCCAGAGTATGCTTAGATAGGTGATGTCCCATGCCAGTACCAGAGGCATACGGTGGGGGTATCAAATCGGATCCGCAGACTGCTCACTCGCGTAGTTCGAGCAATTACATGCTATCATGAGCATCATGCTGTTTAGTGCATAGGTCTAGCATTTCATATTTTTGGAGGCCTGTGAACCATGGATTTATAAGGCTTGTGAGCCACCAATGTATTTCGAACACATATTATTTTTTGAGGCTTTGATGTGAGAAACATTATTGACACACATACACACATACATACATACATACATACATACATACATACATATATATATACATATATATACATATATATACATATATATACATATATATATATATATCATATGTTTAGGAATATGATGATATGTAATGTAATCAAAATTTCTCTCCAATAGATGAATACATATATACATTCTCAATATTTGAGGGTTTCTGATAGAATATTGCCCGTTGAGTTGAAGAACGACAAGCTATGAATCAAGGTTGACAACCAAATCCTGGATGCCAAGAGTGATAGCTTCTGACAAAAATTCGATAACTACACTATACTCAGCGATGTTATTAGTTGTTTGACCTAGAAAAATCCCTTGAAGATCAATCAACTCACCATGGGGGTCATAAATGGCCCATGCTGCGGATGATAGGTTCTGGGTACTTCGGAAAGCACCATCAGTGAAACCAATGTGAGGAGACATTGACATCTGCAAAGCAGGCAAAAACATAATAAGCAGGAAAGTTGCTTGCAAAAAAACACACCAAACCACATTGCACAAAAATGAATGACATACTTATTGTACAAAAGTAACCATGCAAGATGACCTAAGCATAGTACTTTTTGAGAGAGTCCATGCTCAGACTCGGGAATCAATCAACACAGATGAACACCAGAGTTTTACCATTGACATGACGAGTAAGCATCGACTCAGCCAAATAATAGAGTAGAACTCATATAAAGCTTTTCCCCCATGCCCCCTAGGAGAGGGAGGGTTACGAGTTGGATGACAACCCCATTGAAATAATGGGCAATTGGGAAAAACTCGAGGAGGGAGAAAAAACTTGAATCCATGAGGGGATAAAGGTTCCCTCAGTTGAAAGATATTGACAATGTCAAGAAAAACTAACATGTCAATAGGCAGGGGAGAAAAGAGCTTCTAGAGACATTACTTCCATGAAACTCTCATTAGAAAGAAAAGTCTCGGCTAAGGGATTAGAAGAATCCAAAGCACCAAGCCATGAGGGTTGAGAATAAGAATCAAGAGAGGTTTTTGAAACAAGATAATTAGAGGAAATCGTAGGCGAAGCCCAAACAATTGCCATGTCAATTAATTTTGGCAGGGCTTAATGGCATTACCTTGCCCCATGTGTCAACAAGATTCGGAGAGGGAATGACCCAAGTATCATACTTGACTGAAATCATGTTAACAAAGGCAACATGAGGAGGTGGGAGCAGAAAGATACCCATCAGAGAAAGATACCTAAAGAGTCCTGACCCCACAGTCTCATAAGGAACACCGGTGTGCTTGACATACGGAACATTGCCTTCTGAGGAGGAAGAGGCAAAGAAGGACAATTGGTCAATTGTGACTATTTTCCCTTGATGGGGAAAACGAATCACATGGAACAAGGAGGAGGCTATAGCATGCATGGCATGGGTCCAACTCCTTCCGAGTAGAATATTATAATTGAGATTAGCGTCAATGATATCTACCTGGACGTCCACTGTCTTGCCCTCCAAAGTAATGGCAAGGTTGGGTAAGACACCGAATGGTCGCGAATCGTGCCGTCAAAATCTTTCAAAGTGTTAGGGGACTGGTTCAAAGTAGGAGAACCAATTTCCTTCCAACAAGCAACAGACATGATGCAGGTGGAAGCACCTTCATTAATGATGGTTCTATGAATGGTTTTCTCATTGATGATGACCTAAATGAGAAAGGCAATCTGATGAGGTAGACGTAGAACGTGGTTTTCTAGATCAAAACATATAAGACTAGAATCAATAGGATCAATACCCCCAATAGCCGACAATAATGATTTCCGTGGAGACGGACAGATTTGAAGTACCTTGAGGGTAGACATAGTTGATGGCACTTGATCCAAATCCTCAACAATATTATAGTGTTGAGTGGCACGAGCATTAGGATTGTATGAGGACTTTCATAGCACACCTCGAGAAGGTGGTTGAATGATAGAATCAAGGTTAGGTCACTCTATATGAAGAGGACTAGAACTTGACGGGGCAGAAGAAGAAGGGGCAACTTATTTTTCCTTCCTTGTCGGCGGGGTAGGAGTTTGATAATATTTTGATCTAGTAGCCACATTAATGGGCGTACTCATCATGAACACTTGTGAACCTAAGGAAGCAGGTGAGGTTGTTCTACCATTTGGGTTTGCTGGGATGGAAATGGCTCTTTTCGGATATCTGGGGTTCCTTTGAGAAAACAATTAACTTTAGATCGTCTGGGACAATCCTTAGTATAGTGGTCCTCTTCAAAAATGAGGCACAGATACTTGGGCTTCTATTGGGAAGCATCACTAGCAGACGACTTAGGAGGACCCTGTTTTGGGGCATCGAATTATCCTTTTCCTTTGCCTTTCTTCTTACCTTTCTAGGATTTTTCCACTGTGGTAGACTGAATAGCATGGACCTCTGAGGTTTTACCAGGCCCAGGCGGATTCTAAGAGGGACTATTGGAAGTGTTGTTTGAGGCCGACTTCTGTTTGGAAGAAGATTTTGCAGAGGCTTGGGACACTAAACCAATTACTCCATCAGCATGAGGTGTTGCCTGTGACTTCGCTGCCATTAGATTAGATGATAGCCTCAAAGCATCGGGTAATAACTCATATAAAGTTCCAGACTGAGAATAAATGATATCTAAGTACTGGGCACAAGCAATGGCTTGCTCCTCCGTGATGTACCCACCCATAGCGATGTTGCAAGCAATTGGACTGACAAATGATTTGGTGAACCATTCGGTCAGTAACTGATCAACAATCTCAAATTTGATTAGGCGATGCCTATGTCTCCATTCATGGATGTGATCGGAGATGTGGGTCACAGTATTTTTCTTGAGTGATGTAAGCAAATAGGTGTCGGTTTCATAGCGAACTGGCAATTGGAAATGCATGAGGAAATCCATGGCTAAAGAGTTGAAGTCATAATAAGTACTTTGAGGGAGCTCGATGTACCACTTGGCTGCAGCGCCTATGAGAGTTTGTTGGAAAATATAGAGACAAATAGAATCGTCAATGTAAGAGTTCAAAGAGCACCAAAGGTGATATGTCATCACATGGGCTTGAGGATCTTCTTTCACTTTCCCATCGAACTTTAGATAATCGCTCGGGATCTTAGATGGGATCAGAGGCCAGTAGGGCGAATGAAAAATTGGATCATTCGTGAGTCGAGAAACATCTGGCAACTCTATTGTAGCCAAGAATGGAAATTGATTATTGAAAAGAATTGGAGGTCGATAACTGGGTCCAACTGGAGGAGCTCATCCCTGGTAGTAAGATTTTGTACCTATAGTGGAGGGTTTTGTCCATAGGGAATTTGATTTTTCCCCCACTGTAGGTTACCTTGCCCGTAGGGAGATTCTGACCTTGAAAGCCTTGAAATTGTCCAGTCATAGGTTGTTGATAAGCAACATATGGGTTAAAAGGTTGTTGAGCCTGTTGACCTTGGACATATGGGTTTTGCACCTGTTGTCCATGGACATATGGGTTTTGAACTTGTTGGCCCTGGACATAAGGATTTTGGACCTGTTGTCCTTGGACAAGAGGATTTTGAACTTGTTGTCATTGGACATGAGGATTTGGGGCCTACTGTTGCAGGACTTGACCCTGACCTTGTCCTTGCAAAAGTTGACCCTGTTGATATGTATATAAGGGTTTCTGCTGCCCGGGTTGGCCTTGCTTTTGCGAGGGCTGACCTTGCGGCTATAAAAGCTATCCCTGTGGCTGTAGAGGTTATCCTTGTGAAGACATAGGTTGGGAGGTTTGTTGAACATACTGCATTTATGGTGCATGGTTTGTTGCAATTTTTGTGAGGGTTACCCCTATTGTTGTTGCAGTGGTCCCTACTACTACACCATCGACCTTGCTGCTGCATGGATGGCCCTTGCTACAACAAAGGTTGCCCTTATTTCTACAGAGGTTTTCCTTGCTACTGCAAGGGTACTTGGACAGTTCCCGAATTGAAACCTTGAATATTTCTCAAATGTCTTTGGCCATAGCCACCAGGAATGGTGGTCGGACCAGGCTGAAGGATGTAAGGTGGATTTACCATTCCTTGGGAACCATATGGAACATAAGGAGTTTGGTACTGAACCTGAGCCTCATAAGGCTATTGATACTGGAAATTGCTTGACCCAGACAGACCAACGGGATTTTGGACCTGTTGGTACTAGACATTGCTTGATCCAACAGGACCAGTAGGGTTTTGAATAGCACCAGAAGAAGGTTGGTTCACCCCAACCATGTGATCATGTGAGCTACTTACATTAGTTGTGCCTGAGACCATAGAGACATTCAGAATCTACCCCCCAGGTGGTGGAATAGCTTGTGCACTTACTGGGGGGACCGAAGGAATGATAGAGGCAAGACTCGAGACTGTTGGTTGCACTAGACATGTGACTTGGACTGACAAGACAAGAGGGTTTGGAACAGTGGGTTGCACTAGGATTGAAGTAAGTGTAGAAATTAGCCTCTTTTGGGGTGTTATATTATGAATGAACGGACCTGTGGTAGGCATAGCGTCAGACGCCCAAACAGGATTATGATAAAGCGAAGAGGCACTAGGTGTACCTGGGACCAACTTTGCTAAAATCACATAATTAGGAGGTAAGTTCCAATAAACACTGATGAGAATGCTTCCCATGTACGGGAAACCTTAAGGAGGAAACTGATCTTCTTCCTCTTCAATAGTGTGCGAAGTGGAAACCTCCGAGTGACCCGAAGAGGAGACTGGAAATTCGCCTTCGGGTTCCATGGGTGGAAACAAGCGACGATGAATGAATGAAGATGCTCGAGGGAATAATTCCAAAGGAATACTTGGCTGATCGTACAGACTATACGGATGTTGTGGTGATATCACAACAAGGTCTAACAAAGGATTTGGAGGATAAACAACCATTCCAAGCTGACCGTCAGGAGTCGACTGACTCACAGGAGTTTAGATAGGGTTATTTAGCGATTCCAAGCCAATATCAGAAAGTGACCCAGTATCTGAGGGAGTTGTAGGATGAGATGACAAAGGTTGAATGCTCAGAACAATTCCAAGTTCAACACATTGGTCAAGTGACTGCGGTGATTCAGGAAATGGTTGCTCAAAAAATATTTCAGACGGAGGAGAGGAAGAGGAACTAGGTGAACTGGGTGGTTCAGCCACGATGGCTTCACCTCAAATAACAGGAAAAGAGAGAAAAATTCCATGGCTTTAAATGTACTTTAAAAGGAATACTCACGATTTTTCCTAGAAAAGACTAACAGGGATGTTATGAGATCGCAAGAAACAATTTTTTAAGACGCATAAACAAACTAGTGCTCTTTCATGTTTTAAGAGTCAAGAAAGAAGCAAAGGTGACTGTCACTTTCGATTTGAAGTGAGCTCGAAAGGACAAGTGCTCAGATGATCTTTTAAGCTTAAAGAGTCAAAAAGATCAACTAACTACTCAGGATGATCTAGGTAAAAAAGGATTACCAAGTAACCGTGAACTGCAGAATACCTTCCAGCGAATCGAGAAATATAGGCAGACGATCTCCTTGAATTTTGTGTTCAGTGTATCAAGTTTACAAGGCAGCAGACTCGGCTTCCTATGGATAAAGGATTATAGTCTAGTGGGGTCTCCCTTTATATACTCGATGGTACAGGGAGCACAAGTCCATACTAGCATTGTCTAGTGTCGAAGCGAACGACAACTGCTAGGTTTAAAGACATCGGAACACATCTCTAGCCTAGACCTTCTAGATGTGATCGTTAGGTTTCAAATGCGCCTTAGGTTAATTGAGTTCATTTTAAAGTTTATCTTGAATTATGTCTCGGTTTTCAAGCCTTAGTGATGTGACTCGAAAAATCCTGTATGCAACTAAATGAGACAAGACTCTTTCAATTCGATGAATTGTTTACACTAGAGAGGGTAGAAAACACAATCAAATGCAAACAACCAAGCAACTGAAAGAAAAATGATTTTTTCACTACTTTACTTTTTGAAAACAAAATAATGAAAAAACTCTTCCCAATTCCTATTTTCCTAACAAGTGCACTTCAAGCAGTCCTTTCAAAGGTAAAGAGAATTCTTTTTCTTTTCAAATGCAAATGCAACTCTAGTCTTCAATGATGCTAACTAACATAACATATTGATGCAACAAACTAGAATTGTGTACTCTTCATGAAATGACAAAAAGGAATTATTTGTAAAACATTTCAATTAAAGATTTTTCAAGACAATCAATCCTGAAACAGATGAAAATACACAAAAAGAACTTCTTCCAAACTAATGATGCAATGACTCTACCAAAAAAAATACAAGCAACGTGGTCTCTGCCGAAAAAGAGACGATTAAATAATCAAATGAAACTTTTCAAACTTGAATGATGGAGATCAAAGCAATAAGGGGACTACAAATGAAATGCAAGGAGTAAATTCACCAACAACTTGACTCATTGAGTTCACAATCAGCAGAATGGATGACAACCTAGATGTCCCAGATCCACTAACCATCCAAAGACTCAAGAAATCAAGGAAAAGAAGGCAAACCAACAAGCACATAAACCAAGAAAAATCAAGCTTTCCAGTCAGGAAGAATAACCTAAAAACACTAGTTGGGATCTGGAGTAAACCCTAATCTCCCTCTACATGCATCGACGCGACTAACTAACTGAAAAAAAGCACCAGAAGGGGGTCGGTGCGACTGCCTAACTGACAACAAGCACCAGAAGGGGGTTGGCATGACTGTTTTTGAGAAACTTGATCCGATCGGTGCGACTGTTTTAGAAAAAACCGTGTTGGCCAAGGATTCAAAGGAAAAAATAAAAAATTCCTCAGGTAAAAACCAGACTTGCTACTGTAAATTTCAGACTCAGAGTAGTAAACTAGGCAAAGCAGAGAACACTAGAGGGAAATGGTGATACTAGAAAAGTTCACACAAAACCATGAAATTACAATCAATCAAATAGAAGGATTGGCTCCCCAGTGGAGTCGCCAATTTGTGATGCAGGTAAATTCTAAGTGTGGACACAAACAATTCCTCTAGCCTGAGAGAGCGGGTCTAGTCACAAACAGACAATCTATGGAATATTTCCTTAGGCTAGAATCAATTAAGAGGGCCTACCTCTTAGAATATTATTCCGCTTGGTGATGATCTTGCTTCTTCGCTCCAGATATCTTTCGTTTCCTTCCTTCGCACACATGAAACAAGAAAACAACAACAAACAAAAAATGTAATAGCATACAATATTGTATTCAGATTACTTAATAGGTCAAGGAACATTAAGCCATAAATATGTAAAATGACACTTCATGTAGGAAATCAATCGATAGTTTCATTTATATAAATCAAAAAGAGATTACAACCAGTTCCTTGACGTTGCTGGTCTCCTCTAACATATCCAGGTTCCCACACTTCTGCTAGCACTTCATGGATAGCCCTAACTATAGAGGCTTTAAGGCCTCTTTCCCTCTAGTTTTAAATCACACCCAAGCACACTATTCTCCGTCAAACATACACTAGAAAACTTCAGACTATAGATGTCTTGCTCATTATTCTAACTCCAAACTAACAACTCGTGTTTGCTTGGGAAAAAGAGAGGTTTTTATAGCTTGGATGGATGGGAGATGGTTTCTCTTCTCATGGGAGAAGTCCTTATCTCTTGGATTAGTTTCATCCTAATAGGGGAAAGGAGCCCAAACTGACCTCCTTGAGTTCATCTGGCCTAACCATTTACCAGACTTGCATTATGAAGCTTTTAGAGCTGCAAGCTTTGGCTCCATATTTAAAAAAATTTCCAAAAGAGGATCAGCGCGATTGAGAAAGGGCTCAGTTGATCCGATTGGTGCTAGGGACCGTTATAATCCTTGCATATCGGTGCGAGGAAGACACAGGTCATTAGCACCAGTCTTGTAAACTGGGGTAAACAAAAGGTTGTTGGGAAATGATGCAAAAGGGAATTTTTCTACTCATGAAGAGGGATATAATGGAAGTTTCTTCATGATAGGAAAGCATGTCAAGTACATTGTAGAGGTCTTCCTTGATCGTGGATGGGGATTACAGGGACAGTGACAAAATTTTGTGTAACACCCCATAGAAGCCCACTATTCTTATTGTTGTGCCCTTATATTATTATTGTTATGTCGGCTTTGATTATATTGTGACCACTTAGACTCCTATATATAGAAAGGAGGTTTGGTCATTTGTATCATCGAGGAATTGTTCATTTGTGTAATGTAAAGGAGGTTTCCCCCTTGAAGAGGTTGATTTCTAATTCATTGATCTATCTTTTCTATATTTTTGTGAGTTGGTTTCACAACAGGACATGCTTGAGACATAACAAGGGGGAGATGTTAACTCTCCATTTTTGGTATTTTTCCACATACATTTTCCATCTATCCATCATCCTTTTCTATCATATCATGGTCATTTTCCTACATTTTTGCATGTCTTTTAAATTAGTAAAAAATTGGTAGTAAAAATTATTTTGACTAGAAAAGAATTTCCCGTAATGGCTCTTTTGAAGTCGTATGTGCTGGACACCAGGGTGGAAACTGAAGCTATATTCAAGAAGCTTGGGAACCAAGGATTGATGGACTCCTATTGGCATAGTCCAAATGAGTTAGAACATGCTTGGTCAATGCTGGTCAAACTTGATGAGTCACCCATAAATCCCTAACTAAAAGGGGCAATTTTGTGATTTAGTGGGATTTTTTCCATATTTTGTGCAACCAAAAGGATGATTTCAACCTGAGTAGATGGACTAGGACTCTTATATACTGTTATAGCTATTTTAGATAGGTCTTTTATATTTTTGGCGTATTTAAGCACAACATTCAACACTTATGAACATGTATTATGACTATTGAGACTACTTTACTTTTGAATATAATTTGAAGAGCTTGTTTTCCATTTTCTTGTTGTTCTTGCTATGGAATGTGATTGTTGATCTACAATAGCTGAAATTTTCAAGTGTACCAAGCAAGGGTGGAGGGCCCCCATTCTGAGCTAAGTACACTACAGTGTAATTTTATGCATAATTGTGAATATTTTAGATAGTTGTTTTCTTTGCAGTTCTTGTGAATATTTTCTGAATAGATTCATTACATGCCATGTTCATTTATATTTTTGAATTATTTCATTTCAGTAATTAGTTTAAGAAAGGAAGGAAAACCAAGGCACATCAGTTAGACCCTCTTCCTTTTAGATATTAAGAACTGAATTGTAAATTGTGTTTATGCATTTAATCTTTTATTGCTTTATTTTTTTGATACGTTTTATGGTGAACTGATCTTGTTGGGATAAGAATGATGAGGGAGGACAAACAAGACCTATAAGTTAGATCCTCTCCCTCATTTCCTATGCTTGACAAAGACTCATTGCACCCTTGCTTCTAGATTACATTTTCATAGTTTCTTTTTAAGTAATTTATATTTGTAATATGCATTTTCATTATTTTTATTTGAACAACTACTTCCTACACTAGTTAATCTAAGCTTCCATAAACTTGGTTTGCTTCCAATTCTACCAACCTGGATTGATAAGGAAATACATGTTTTAATTTACCCAATAAATTGAACCAACATGGGGCTCATTACATTTCTTTGTTGACAAAAGGAGCTAAAGTAACCTAATATCATTTGAAGTCATTAAAATATTAAAGATGTCAATGATGTGAAATCCCAACCATACACCAAACATTTGTTGATCAGACTAGGGAAAACCCATTTGCATAAGCTAATGATGTCACATATCCTACAACATCAAACCCTTCAATGATGTCACATATCCTACAACATCAAACCCTTCAAATATGAGGTATTGTGCAATGTTTTCCACCTCAAAGTTTGTGATGTTAGCATAATATGAGGCATTGTGTAATGTTTTCCAACTCAAAATTTGTGATAGCAACATTATTTTAGGATAACCTTTTATGTGAAAATGTCATGATATTTATGAATCTTATCTCCATAGTGTCATTGTTACTATGGGAGGTGTTAAGGCCTAGATTTACCTTAGGCTGAAAAGGTAGGATCCAGGGCCAACATCAAACAACGCTCAGCCTACTAGCTAGCCCTACCAGGTCAGGAGAGGGCTCTCTCCGGGTCAATCTCAGC